>VXBZ01005962.1:80849-104835 GCA_013399135.1 Heliornis fulica
CCTTCTAATCCACCCCAGAATGCCATTGGCCTTCTTGGCCATGAGGGCACATTGCTGTCCCTCAGGTCCCTCTCCCTACACTGCTCTCCAACAGGCCAGTCCCCAGCAACTAAAACACCAGCAATACTCAGAAGAGTCTTCACTCTCTCCTATTCATGGAAAGTGAATGTATGAAAAAAACCAATTACTGGTTTCAAGAACATACTTCTTTCAATCTATTCCAACTGTCACAATTTGTCAAATAACAATATTGAAGCAGGAGTTAGGGTGGTGCCTGTAACTTGGAATGTGCTGGGTTGTTTGTATTGTCTTGGAAAAACATCTCCATGGTATTTTCCCTGGTTCCACTGCTGTGTATTTACAGAGGTTTTACAGCAAGTGCTGTAAACCATGTGGATATGAACAGTAAGGATGCTCACAAGTGCAGACCACTATCTAGTCATATATTGCTGGTAATATCTCCTCATTAAATATGTTAAAATCATTAAGACAGCAGGAAAAAAGGCTAAAAGGAAAACTGGGTTAAGTAGCAATCTCAGTCTTGTTGCCTCTGCAGCACCTACTTTGAAATTGTACCTGAAGCAGCATTGGATGTAGTCTTAAAAAGTTAGAACATTGTGTGATGAAGATGCTTCTGGCCATCTGAGCTGATATGAAGGACTTATAGAATTTGAGTCTTGAATAGAGGGGAAGGAAAGGATAGTTCTGTGAACTCTTCACTCTGCTCTGCTGGCACGTGAGATGTCTCTTCATCTAGAGGAGAGGTGATGGATCGTGGTGAAAATGGAGAAGAGTTTTGATACCAGTTGTTTCAAGCTCTTCATAAAATATGTATGCAGCAGAAGTGTCGCTTCCATTTGTATTTCTTCAGTGATTTCATAGAATCATAGTTTGAAATCCTGAGTTTGAAGGGACCCACAAGGATTATCAAGTGTCAACTCCCCGCTAGTTTTCTTGTGGCTTGTCTTTAGAACTTGCAGTCCATATAGAATATAAGGCTTATGCAATATCCTCTGAAAGAAGGGTATCTCCTAGCTCTACAAGCATTTTAGTTTTTAAAAAAAGCCACTTTCCTAAGTTTATAAAACAAAAGGTAGGTTGGAAGGTAACCTTCAACTTTGCTTTTCCTTGCAGATATTTGTATCCTTTATGCCATGTGTGTGTGTGTAATACATTTAAAACAGGTATATGTTTAAACATGACTGTTGACAGTGCTTCTAAAAACACTATGCTGCAACATTTTCAGTGGCTTTGCAAGCTGTGGCTATGGAAACAGGTTTGTGCAGGAGATAAGGTAAGGTTCCTTGTATCAGGCAAAAGAAACATTTCAATTTGTGGAAGTCTGGGAAACTTAACAGTCTAATCCAGAGTGTTGTCCAGAATGTTATTCTTCAGCAAAGCGGGGTGTGAGAGTTCCAGCCTTCTGCTGTATTGGATTCTGTGTGTTTAAAAGTTAGATACTGTTTAACTGGGTGTTTGGGGATTTTTTTTTTTGTCATCTTTAAAAACAAGGCAATCCTGGGAAGCACAGGGGCTGCATCACATAGGTACTTAACAGGCAGAGGAGCAGGAAAAGTCTCTTAAAGAGTTGAAGATGTGTAGAATGGTGTGTAAATTGAAGCAGCAGGATTCCTTCTTTCCTCAAAAAGTGCTTCCATGGCTGCTTTCCCCTTTCACTTTGTCCATGTGGAATGTCAACCTTGGCTTAAACCTGTCTGGTTTGCACCTAAGTGGTGTGCTGGTGTAACTGTGTTTCTGTTCTGCTTGCACTCATTTCCCATCATCTCAGCCACACCTGTACCAGTTTCATCATCGGTGCTGGTCCCAGCAGGGTGTTTTGCACTGATAGAATGACTTCTTCCATCAGAGTAAGGACCTTTGTTGTCTTTCACCCAGAAATACCTGTGTCCAGGCTGCTGGGTAATTGTAAGCAGTCATTTGACTCCATGTTCTCATGCCTAGATCTGATTTTTAGCAGAGAAGGGGAGAGGATTCAGACCTTCATTGCATATTTTTGTGTCTTATTCAGATCTCATATGAATTTGAATCTACAATAACATTAGTAATGCCAGCAGAACCACACCGAGGTGAAATCACTGCAAGTGAAAACCTGACTTGGGGGCATTCTAAAGGGAAAATAAAAGGATTATTCAGTATAAGACATTTTTAAAAAGTAGAGTAGAAGTGTTTCTAAAGGAATGTGATAAATGGCCTATTAGAAAGTATTCTGGAAATCTGTGAATAAACATAAGTAGACCCATTTTTCTGTGTACAGCTGACTGTGTGTATAACTTGTTGTTATTGAAGTGTCATCTAAGAAATATGACCCAAAATTCACATTTATTTAGATCCAATTCCACTGGAATGTTGGTTTAACTGATCTTCAGTAAGATTTTGTACTGATTTAATTTTTAAAAGAGCCTGCTATACAAAGAACATCAAATATAACCAGGGAGAGAATGCAAAGGGAACTCAAGTTGTGCTTTTGAACAGAACTTGTTCTGAGGATGCTGAAAGCATTCAGACTTGCTTTCATAACACACTAAAATATGCTAATATTGGAAGATGGGGTTTACCCCAGAGAAGAAGAGGATGAGGGGAGACCATATCACTCTCTACATGTACCTGGAAGGAGGTTGTAGTAGGTGGGAGTCAGTCTCTTCTCCCAAATAAAGAGAAATAGGATGAAATGAAATACTCTCAAGTTGTGCCAGGGAAGGGGGTTTAGACATGTAGATGTGGCACTTGGGGACATGGTTAGTGGTGGACTTGGCAGTGTTAGGTTAATGGGTGGCCTTGATGATGTTAAAGTTCTTTTCTAAAGAGAACAATTGTCATTCTGTGATGATACATACAGTGGAATACATCAGAGATGGGCACCTGTGGGACAAAGATAATACATAGTAAAAAGCCAAAATGTGGGGATGTAAAAAAAACTTTATTTTTTGCCTTTTCAATTCAAATAGTTACCTAGGTAGTGTTGTAATTTGTTAACCAAAAGCATTGATCTCACTTATGTCCAGTCCAGATATTTAAACAGGAAGGGAAAGCAGTTTGTAAAATCTATTATTTCCATAATAACCCCCTCATTATGTGTTGTTTCAATCCTACCATCTCTTTAAACTCTGCACACAAGTTACTTTATTGAAATTACAACTAAACTCTGGACTTTGAGACTGTAAGCAGAGCAGAGTTTTTTTAAAAAAAGAGTCCACACATGCTTGCATTTAAATAATTTCTGAAAGTGTGATAGATGCCAGTCTTCCTGAATAAAGAAAACTTAGTGGGAAGATGGAATGTGATTTCCTGGGCAGTCTGTCTGTCTGCCTTTGCTAGTATGGGAAAAAATAAAAGAAGCTGGTGTCAAAATCTGCCAGTCTTCATTATTCAAAAAAATTCAAGGCATCAAACAATTCTAGTATATTTCTCTCATAGTAAAAAATTCCCAAACCCCACAATCTATCACATTTTTAAAATAGTTTACTTTATAATCATTATAACATGACACTGTGATCTGTAATGCATCTTAGTGAGACTAAACAAGGTGAGCAGGAAAAACAGTAAAAAGAGTTCAAATATTTTCAATGACAGCAAAATGAAACAAAAAGTAGTAAAAAAAAAGGTCAGGATGGATGTAGAAGTGTCATAGGGAAAAAAGGTCTAAACTAAACCTATGAACATTCAAGAGAACAGTAAGAGATGCATTAATAGGGGAAGAGAATTTATCATGGCCAAGATAAATAGTAACACGTGGCAGACAGTGGTACACACTTGGGAAGGATTATGAAAAGCCCAATGATAACACAGTTTGAGAATATCCAATTTTAAAAATAAAGGAAAACCAAGGTAGGAGAATTTGCTTTTATAAAAAAAAATAAAATATTGGAAGCAATCTAGCCAATTAAATTTGCTTTCAGCTCTTTTGTTGTTTGATGTTGTAGAACCGGTGTTTGAAAGCGAGTCCATAGAGGACATTAAAGTTATTACTGTGTGAAATGAAGTGGGAAACAATTGTGCCAGAGCCATTGCCCCATTTAACAGGTGTTCACTAAATCTGTCTGTCTTCTGTTTGTCTGTTCTCCCAACACTGTGCCTGGGTGCTCCCTGTAAACGGTGCTCCGAGGGATGCTCTTGAAAATGTAGTTATTCATATTTAGAAATTCATACTTTGATTAACATGGAAAATTGCATCATGAGCTAGGGATAGTTAAGGGAGGAAAAAAGTTTGAATAATATGGCAGTGTCTTAATTTACTAAGAGCTTCACTGTGTGATTAGAAGCTGCTTTATGAAGAAATTATGCAACTTATTCTTCCCATAAGGTGAATAACGACTGTCGGGACTTGCACACCTGGCAGGGTATGGCCTTGTTGCATTTGTTTCAGGGTTCTCTAAAGATACTTACAGATCACATGTGAAATTATGCTGCTAGATTTGAATTTGATGGGTATGTTGGTTTTTTTTCTCTAAATAAAGTATTTGTAATGTAGTCAGAATATGGAGAAGTTTCCATCCTAAGTGTTGGAAAAGAAAGTGAGATTTTTACAACATTTGCATGGAGCTTTGGAGAAATAAACTGAGAATTTGTGGTCTTCAGCTGAAGGAGGGGAGGGGTTGAGAAAACATGGCCATCTGTGCCCTACATGGAAGGATTCAGAAAAAGTCAGCTGAGACTTTGCTTTCAGTGCTTTTCCCTGGCAATACTCCACTTTTGGAAAGCCTGGGATGAGGAACAGAAATGTTGCTGAAACCATCTGGGGTACAGAGAAAGCTTATGACAATGATATGGAGGTAGGAAAAACTCCTCTATGAAGAAAGTTTCTTCTTCCCAGAAGAGAGAGTAAGAAAAGCACAATATAAGCATTCAAAATAATGACTGGTACTGAGAAGATATGTCAGGAAATGATGTTTTCTACTTAAGGATGTAAAGGTTGCTTATGAAACGAAAAACTAACACTTGCCATAGGGTCTCTTTTTTCTAAGAGTGTGTAGTTAGTCTCAGGAACACCAAGAGTAACAACAGGAACCAGAGAGGAACTGTGGCTGTTTATAGAAATAAAAAGGGATCTAGTTGGTTAGGCATTAAAAAAAGGAAATAATATGAAATATGAGATTGTGGACAAGCACTAAAGGAACATAAGAGAGTTTCGTGAAAGAAACAGCACATTCTCTAATAACTGAGTATCTTTTCCTTGACCTTATCAAACTAATGAAGCTTTAGTCCTGTACAACAGCTCTTCTGGCTTTATAGAAAGGAAAAGCTGAAGACAGATCCAAAACATAGGAGACTTGCAGGGATGTAGCTGTGTTAAGTCACCTGTCTTCTTCCTATCCCTCACCATATTTTCCTATGTGTGTCTTTGTTCAGGAACAAATGTTGGTGAGGCTGTCCTTTAAACTAGATCACTGAAATTCCATGGAAACCCCTTGTTTCTAACCTAGGCTATGAATTTAATAACTGATTAACAACACTGCTCTACTGGTGGTGGCACTGACACAAATAATGGAAGGATTAGCTGCAAGAGCAAACATTTCAAAGTGGAAACTTGAACTATTTTGTCTGTCAGTGTTGGTATCACAGTGAACAGTGTAGACTTGTTGAGCTAGAAAAGCTCTGGTCAGCTGTGCTCCTGATACTGGTTGAAGTGCTCTGCAGGGGTGTCCTGAGGCTGCTCGAGGGAGTGTAGCATCAGGCTTGTGATGATTATGCACATTTGCAAAAGCAGTGGGTGGAAACTGCTGGAAAAGGTTGCTGCACCCCAGCCCATCTGCTCAGCATCAGCGAGATGTTCCCTCACATCTGCCAGTTGTTACCCTGTAAGGGGAAGTTCAGGTGTAGCCCTTTTGGTTTAAGGAGAGGCTCATCAGTCAAGTAGGAGAATGTATTGAGCAAAACAAATGCAGGCTTTTCACAATCAAGGTCATGCCCACCTGAGTAATAGATATACCAGGCAGTTGGTTCTTTCAGTCAGATGGTTCATCTGCCCTTAAATAATCAAGGGCTGTGGAATCCTTTCCCAGTTTCTCTTTTTTGAAGCAGTTAATGAAAACCCAACTGCCTTAGGTTGTCATTTATGCTCTCAATCTTTATTAGTTAAAAATGTGTGCGTGCTAACTGCATGGTTCCTTTCAAGCAGTTACTTGCTGACCTGTTGAACTGCACCAGTAAAATTTGTGAGGTTTATAGTCAGTTACAGAACCAAATCTAATAAAAGACAAGTTTTAATTTCATGGAATCACAGACTAGTTTGGGTTGGAAGGGACCTTAAAGCCCAACTAACTCCAACTCCCTGCCATGGCCAGGGACACCCCACACCAGCCCAGGGTACCCAAAGCCTCATCCAACCTGGCCTTGAACCCTGCCAGGGATCCAGGGGCAGCCACAGCTTCTCTGAGAAACCTGTGCCAGGGCCTCACCAACCTCACAGGGAAGAACTTCCTCCTAAGATCCAACTAAATCTACCCTCTTCAGTTTAAACACATCCCCCCTCATTGATTCACTCCATGCCCTTGCAGACAGCACCCTCCCCCCAGCTTTTCTATAGCTCTTTCAGGAAGGGCTCTAAGGTCTCCCTGGAGCCTTCTCCAGGCTGAGCAACTCCAACTTTCTCAGCCTGTCCTCACAGGAGTTGCTCCAGCCCTCTGATCACCTTCACAGCCCTTTGTAACGATGTCCTTATCCCATTCTCTAATAGCTACAAATACTGTTTACTCTGCTGTTTAAACCAGTACCCCTGTTCTGCTGTTGGCACACAGCAGTTCCCTGTGAGGCAGAGTTCTCATGCTTGAGCTCACCTGACCCCTATCCAGGTTAGTTTAACTGGTTAAAACTGGTTGTGGCTGTATGTTGCTTCAGTTTGACTGAAATATGTTTTGTATGTAGTAAATGAGGGAGTCCTCATTTGCCTGCAGTGTCTCTAGCAGATCAGAGGCACGGCAGCTTTGGGCAGAGTGGAGCTTTGATGAGGAACTGAGAGAACACCCTACAAACATCAGTACAGCTGGTTTGTAATAGGACATTGGGTGGTATATCTGTAGAAAGATGGCCACTCTTTGTATATGTGGTAACTCTCAGCCTGGCTTATTTCTTTTTGCAAGTAATTTTCTTTTCTCTATCTTCTCCGACATATTAAGTATACACCATCTGTCTGTACCTCAGCATTACTTTTTGTCTTATTATTCTGAATTTTATTTCCTCTTTGGCCTCTATTAAGGTCATCAAATATTGTTAATAAAATGCATCACCTTCTAAAGCAAGATTAAAGATATTATTAATAGCAAAAATATAATTGATGTTCAAGAAGGTCATAAGCAGAGAAAATTCTGCAGAGATGAAGTGCTGTAATATGTATTCTCACGAGGTCCTTTGTGTTTGTCCTTGTCCAAATGGGTAGGATTTCTCTAAGCCACAGTTTAGCAGAAGTCTTTGGATCTGATCCAAGCTAGTTGTTAGTGAGGGTTGAACTGGGATCATAAAAACATGAAAGGTTCAGCAGCATGGAAGTAGTTTAGAGGAAGTTGATTAAAAATATTAGGAAATTCAAGTGGGTTTAGTTTTACAATGTGTAGGATGAAAGTAATGCTGGATGCTTCATTTATAATTTCTTTATTTTTAATTAATAAAAATAAAACATTCTCCATCATTTAAAGGGAAAAAAAACCCTACAAACCACACAGCAAAGCAAAATAAGTATAATTGCTATGGGGATGTTCCAAATAGTATACCTGGAGTAAACTAATGCAAAAACATCCTGTGTATGAAAATCTCTGCAGAAAATATTACAAGCATATAGCAGAAGAGTCCTTAAGGGCAGTGAAGCCTCCTAATCGCTACTGACATTATCTCTTGCCATCTGCTTTCTGAGGCAGAATAAGAACTTGGTAATGAGGATTAGGAATGGAAGATGGTGAGAGCATGCTCCAAGAGTTGCTGGAGTATCCTCTGCTTGCATAATAAATCACAGAATAGCTTACTGAATAATTGGGTTTCGTTGTATTTTGCCTAAACTAATAAAAGCAAACTAAGAATTAATTTTTGCTGCGTATTCTGATAGGGCTGTTTTATTTGTAATCAGTTAATTAATTAAACCTTTCTTTAAGATACCAAAGCACACGAAATAGCCATACTGCTGAGGACCTGGATGTCCACACAGACAGTATCCTCCCTCCAGACTGATGCAGGCACATCCTCAGGCTGTGTTATAAACCAGAATTCAGCTAGGACTGAATTCCATTCCAAAGCTTCATGCAAGCAAAACTCACAACCAGAGCTGTTTTAAGTGTTGTTTTACTGCTAGGGTGTGCAGGTCCAAGCCTCTCTCAGATCTTTAGCAGTTACCATCCTCTCTGGCTTCACGTGTGTGTATTGAACTCTGTCCCAGTTGCAGTTTGCCCTGTATCCATTAGTAGTTTAGAATCAAGGTTAATTCTCTCAGGTTTGGATGTTTCTGTCCCAATTTCAGTGAGAAGTTCCTATTTTATTGTTATAACCACAGGTGATCACTTCATGGAAAGTTTCACTTTGCATTGGTCTTCCTCCCATGGGACATGTCCCATGGGTTGATGTGGTGATGGGCAGGCATGCTGGAAGATCAGAAAAACTGCCTGGCA
Source organism: Heliornis fulica (assembly GCA_013399135.1). Classification (NCBI taxonomy): domain Eukaryota; kingdom Metazoa; phylum Chordata; class Aves; order Gruiformes; family Heliornithidae; genus Heliornis; species Heliornis fulica. The sequence goes on from VXBZ01005962.1 coordinate 89,459, forward strand.
AGCTGGGTCTTGCCATGGTCTGCCAGATGGCCACCTCTGGTACATGTCAGTCTTCTCACTTCCCTGACAAGAGTAAGACCCAATGTAGGAGGAAGGTGAGGAATATATGTCATTGCTATTCCCCAATGAGGGCCATGGGGTTTCATAGAGATGGAGGATTCTTTCTTAATCACACATCTTTGACTGAAAGATTCCCCTTTTTCCTGCTCCTTTTATCATGGTGTTTAGGATGTCAGAGAAGCAAGAGAAGAAAAAATGCAACTTGAGCAGTCTCCAGAATGTATGTTGGCCAGGGGACAGTTATGAACATCAATGAAATACTGTGTAATTCAGGTTTCAAGTCCACAGATGACTTTCTGCAAAGAGGTTAGAGAAGGTGGTGGCACATGGATAGTAGAAGAGGAGCTTAGTGACAGAAAGTGTGATACAGGCAGAGAAGCAGAGTGGCCAGAGCTGGTCAGTTCTTGTGGGGCTTTTTGAGTTGCCATCAGTAAATACAAAAAGGATGAGGATTGATGAATGCAAGTTCCAGTGATTACATGGAGTTCCTAATTTAGAATCCTAAAATGAAATCTGTTTGGTGTCTTCTGGAAATCTTTGGTTCTGGTGCGGACTGTGTAGTAATAATTTGTCTCAGCTAGAAGATTAACACAACTCCTTTGGTCTCCACTTCAGGACTCGTTCCTGAAGTATTGTCTTTAAAAAAAAATGACAATTTTTGTAACAAATAAGTATAGGGAATGTAAATGCTGCTATCAATTTTTACAAGTGCATTTTGGACATAAATTAGGTCATGATGGCATGGACTTTACCATGGGATTTTATTCTTGATAAAAACCTGTATGTAATCTTACCAACAGAAAGACTCTTGGAGCCTCTCACATATTCTACATGATGTGAAAATGCCATAAGTGATAAATAAACATATTGTCTTACATAGTTCAAAAAAATAAAAGCTACACTGCCAAAATACAGAAATTTATGTGTGGATTGCACATAATCTGATTATACCAGTAATTACCTTCTGAATGAATTTACTAGTAAGATGAATGTACCCTCTTTTTCCATTGTCCTTTAAAATTCTCCCTTGGCTTGGAAATTCTAAAATGTGTGAAATTAAAATTCTTATTTTTGGAAGATAGTTTTATTTCTGTGGTGCTTGGGTATAAACCCACAGTGGACTTGACTAACAGAGAAGGCGACTGAGAGGCATGGCATGTGAAAGATACAGTGTTTGAGAACAGAACTGCCCCTTCACTCTCTGATTGCTTCATGTGTGTTAGCTTGCTATCTGTCAAGCAGTGGGCTGTAAGCAAATTTAAGGAATTTTTAATGTTCTAGGAGTAGGCTGTACATTTGTGACCCAAGGATTAGTAGATAGAGGGTAATACCTCTTAATTTGGGGTCATGAATGCTCAGCGGTCATGTGCTGACCTTACAGTCACTACATGTCTGAGTTCACATCATTCAGTTGTTTGCTTTGGTGGCTGAGGGGCCTTTCCCCAAAGCCAGCGACAGGAAAAAGTTAAGAAAGTGTCTTTTGGCTCTGAATTCTTTCAGAACTGTGATTCTACACCACCTACTGCTGCTTTGAGGGCTTAAATGAGTTTAGATTACAGAGACATGTTTGTACACTGTGGTACAACTAAAGGGCTGTGTTTTTCTCCTTGCAGGGTTTCATGGCTTTAGACTCTTGGAAAACCAAAACTGAAACGATACCTGTGCTCCATGGATCCATTTCCCTTTAACTTACACATTAACAGGGAACCTTTAACTAAATGCTGTTATTTTTCTGCTGGTGTATTCAGTCCAGAGGATCATGTAAAAAGTTACTCAGTACTTTTTTCTCCATACTGTTATATTTATATAGCTTTAAAGCCTAATTACTGCACATGGTTTGAACTCTATTCTGAAAACAACATCCCTCACAGCCTTTTCTTTAATACTCACTGTGTAGTATCCCAGTCATCCACAGACATTAATAAGTTTACCTTTACGTGACCTTCATGTGATGAGGAAATTGTGTTACTCCTATTTGATAAAGGCAGAGGAGGCTAAAGATGATGACCTATCATCCCTACTAATTGCAGGTGTCTATTTTGAGAGTATTAAAAGGTGACATTTTTCAGAGTATTAAGCATTCTTTAAATTCTGAGAGAAAAGACAAGATGTTATTTTAAATTTGGGTCAGTTCTCATTTCCTTTGCCGCTCAGCCTAACAAATAAGTTGTGTTGGTATAATTAGAGTTCAGGAATAAGTGACAGCACAGAAATTGTTTAAGTCAGTATTGTGGCTGAAACCTCAAAGAATCTTACCCTGGCCATGAAATATGGTGGTAGTAATCACAAGACTCATTGCAGTTTGAGAAACCTATGTTTCAAATCAGATGTTCCCAAAAATATATATTGACTAATGAGTAAAAAGGTTACTATAGTTAACTTAGAATTAGATGGTGGTGTCATAACAGGGATGAAATCCAGATTTCCAGGAGAAGTGGAGTTTAACAGGAAACATTTTCTCTTAAATATCCTGAAAATTAATTTAACCACTCTTTTTGTGGGAAATGGGACATGAAATTCCTTTCTGTTGTTTTCTGGAGTCCCAGAGAGGAAAAGACTGAGGGGCTCTCATCTCTCACTGATCTTTCCACAACACAAATAAACAGGCTACAAATTTTTAATGTTATTCCTTTTCTGTTTACATGAAGGTCCTGATTTGTTTCTCAGTGCCCAGTATGACCCCACCTGGTCTAGTGAGAGGTGTCCATACCCATAGCAGGGGGTTGGAACTTGATGAACTTTAAGGTGCCTTCCAGCCCTAATCATTCCATGATTCTATGATTAATTATTAAATACACTTGCCCTTTCTCTATAATGGGTTATACATACAAGAAAACGTGTAAATACAACTTTGTAGATTTTATTTTTTTTCTTAGGATTTTTTTTCTTTTTCTTGGTTTGTTTTGATGGAAAGGTTAGGAAAGAATTGGTTATGTGTTTTCAGAAATTTCCAGAGAGATCAGAACTTCCTTGTAGGTGAGAGTGGATGGTTGTTTTGCAGTAGTCTACATAAAAGATTCTGATTTTTTCCCAGAAAAGTCTGGCATTTATCACTCAGAATAAGTAATGTGCAACAGGGCAAAAGAGGGTACTTTGAGACTTACGCTGTCAGTTACATGTTTTCTTGGAAGAAATCTATTTTATTGCGTAGAAATATTCCACAGACTTCTCTTAACAGCCCCAAACACTGCCAGAACAGAGGAACTGAAAAAAGATAATGAATCTGCCAGACCCTACCTACAAAGGTGAATGTTCCACTAGAAATCACATTACCCAGGAATCCCTGATTGTTTCAGACTTTCGGTTTTGTTGGGAAAACTCTTCACCTGCAGTGGTTGAAAGGTCAAAACTGCTGTAAAAATTCCAAGGTCTGTTTCTGCTGCAAAAGAAAATATATATGGCAGGGTCTTTCCAGTGTGTGTTTTTTCTAGGACCCCACAAAATTTCCCATTGAAGGTACATTTTCCTTTATAGTGAATTTAAGCTGACTGACAATAAGCCAGGACTTAATCACCCTTTGTGGTCTCTTAGAAGCAGTCCATAGACCAAAGGCATCTGCAAACCACAGGTTGGGAACCACTGATTTAAGAAAGAGGTGGTAGTTAATTGTTCATGTGTCCTTGTTAAAATGAGCATCAATTCATTCCCGTGACAAACTGTCTTTTTACCGGGACCAGCGATTATGGTTTTGTAGTGGCATAATTGCTGGTCTAATAGAGATAACTGAGGTTAACAACAGAGATAAGTAAATATCATGGAATTATTTCCTGCCTTTATCCTGGTGAGATAGCAGATATATTAACAGCAAACCTCCAAATTTATTATGCCCTGAAGGAGGGTATTTGAGCTTTACTAATACGGGACAGATCGCATGCCAGATAAGCCCTAGTCAACATAACTTTCGGGTGATAGTTTGTTTTCAGGGAATTATCCCATTAAAACTTCTGCAGGGGTTTGGACCTGGAAAGAGCTACAGGAGTTTTTATTAACCACCATAATTCTGAAGATTTTACTTGTTGATACTGAACGTGGGCCTGTATGACATAGTTGCTTTGGTTGGTTGAAAAATGGCGGCGATTGTAAATTGTGAATGAGTCTGTGGTCCACAAAAATAGCTACAATAAATTGTGTGTGTTGTGCATGCTCATTTCCCAAACCATTCTTGAGTTGTTTCAGAAGTGAGATATTTTCTATTACTGAATAAAGAAAGACAAGGTCATCAAATGGGAGAGAAATACACGGTTACATCTGTGTTTAATGGCTTTACTCCTTTAGAAAGTAGAGATTGAGTTTAAAAAATAGCAGCAGAGCAGGTAGATGTAAATGAATATTAAGTACATCCCTAACATTAGTTTTGTACTGTCTATACTGGCAGCACCTCTAAGAATAGGCTGAACACTGTTTAGTTTGGGGCATGTAAACTTGGACCTTGTAGGCCATCAAGAATGGAAGAGGACAATGTGCCACTGCCCTTGGTTAGGTGGTCAGTCCCCCAGAAGAAGCCTTGGTTGGATCAGTATGGCACAAGAAATAAATCATCTTGCAGGCTGTGGCTGTGGCTTCTCCAGCAGCGAGGTTCGGGTCCTAGGAGAGCGGCGGGGCGCCCAGCCCCGTGGCGGTGGATACAGCGACTTTCAGTGCTCCCCCAGACTTTGGGGAGGATAATCAAAACAAATTTACTGAAAAGCATTTCATTATTTAGATGGCTGTGGAATGACCAAATCCAACTGGTATGCAGGTGGTGATCTGGTAGTTGGGAAGCAGATGCAGTTTTATAATGCAGGTTTCAGTTCATATACTGGAATGACTTAAAACAGCTATTTTTTTAAAAATTTTTTTTTCCTCCCTAGCAAGCTATAAATGAGTCCTTGCTTTGCAGTTGTATTCAATTATTTTAAACCTATTTACAATGTATTCTATTGTAAAGCCCTGACCTTTGATCTCCAGAATGGGTGCATGTCTTTTGTGGGAAGCAGGAAGTCTTGGGGCAAGTGACACTTGCGGAGCAGTTTATTTTACTTAGGCTTTGATTCCCGCCCCCCCCCCCCCCCCCCTCCTNNGCCCCGCCCCCACCTTTCTAGAACTTAAGACAAATTTCTGTTTCTATTGGATTATAAACAGGTTCTGGATAGCTTCAGCTGCTGCATAGTGCAGTGATATTTTAATTTGCTGGGTAGACATGTTTACTGTGTACCGTGTAGTTTATGAGTGTTACCATAAATGAGGTAATCTTGCATCTTGGTTTCCATGTGTGAAACGTTACATGAGCTAATGCAGCTGCACCACTGCTTGGTGGATGTTAGTAGACTTTATTTGGATGTAAAGTTTATACTGAACCGCTTTAAATATTTGTTCTAAAACTGGTAGTGCTGGTTTTTTAATGTGTTTTATATGACACTGACAGATGCCAAATTTCACAAAGCCAAGGCTTAGCGGTTTTCGGCTTTGTAGCCTGTTGTTCTCAGCCACGGAGATTCCAGAGTGAAATGAAACTAATGACAAAATTTTTAATTTATGTTCAGTTAGTGTTTCAGGGACTGGTTCATATTAAGTATACACAGGAACAGTAGCTTCCTAGGAGTCCTAAAAGTGTGCACGTTCTCTCCAAAATCTGGATTTGGAATTGGAAGTGACACACATGGGTTGTGACAATGCGGAGGGAGAGAGTTGATACCTGCTCGGTGCTTGAAGTAGCACATAAAGGTTTTTCTCCAGTTCAGCCTTATTTACCAATATCCTTGAATCACCATGTTTGTTAAAAGTCTGTGATTTTAGTATCCGTGGCCATGTTCTTTTTGCTTAATTAAAAACATTGCACGTTTTCAGTTAATTAGCTGGTTGGGAAGGTGAAAGCTGTAATGCACAGTAAGGTATAAAATGTGTCACTGTCTTTTGCTGACTCAGTACTAAGACATGCATGCAATTTCTTGGGTTAAACTTAATTTACATTCTTCTTTAGAAGTCAGAATAATGGACATCTGTATAAAGTAAAAGACACTAAAAATGAGAGGACACTAATAATTATTTGTTATGATTAAGTACGTAAAAATAACTACTAAAGAAACATATAAAAGTGACTTTACAAGGGACTCCTCCAGCTGAGTATCTTGTCCTTTTCTCAAAACAAAATTGGGAATTATTGTCAAAAATTATTCTTTCTAACATAAGGTTGTTTCCTTACGGAAGCTCATCTTTACAAGTGTGACTGGAGAAATCAGCCACTACTTCAGTGAGCAGCGGAATTGCCAAAACCTGGCTTCCCACATTTTTGTATATCCTTTGCTTCTTGCCCTTCATCTCTTAGCAGCACCTTCATCTTCTTCCCAAAATTCCTTATGATGCTGCAACTGGAGAAGCGCCATCACTTTTTGGTGCTTCTTGCTTGCTGTGTACGTGCTGCCTCACCAGCTACAACCAAATAGATACTAAGGATACATCTGGTTTCCCCTCGGTGAGGGTATCCCTTTACCCCTCTTGCCTGCATCTGACCATGGATTTTCTGAAAAGCTGAATTAGTTTTCAAATTGAACTCAATGAAATAAAAAAGTAATAATTAAAAAGAATAGTTTAATTCAATTATCTATGAGACTTTTACCCATCTTTCAAATCCTCTTGAAATTAGCCAGAAATGTCCATGTTCCTAAGGGAGGAATGGACAAACAGGTGACCTGACAAAGAACTTGGTGCCAAAGGCTTATTTACTTAGGGAACAGTGTTCAGAATCAACACTGAATTCAGTATTATTTTAAGCCCTTACAGTTCCTACAGAAGCTGAACTCGTCACATAAGCTTTAAACCAACAAATCATTCTCAGGAGTTTTACAACTGGATTTGTACCAGTACTTGAATCTGCCTTTGTTGTAGGTGGGGTTTTTTTGTTTGTTTCTCAGGTTATTTTACTTGTATGATGGATATTGTGGGTAGTTTTGTTTGTGTGTAAATTACACCTTAGTTTCTTATGGTAATTTTGCTCCTTACATGTATTTATCAGGATGCTCTGTCTAATTGAAGGGATGTCGAGTCGTTTTGTGCGGTTGGAAAAAAAAAAGACTGGGATGGTTTTGATTTTGTTTTACCAAAGTCCAAACCTAGGACATTTTCTACAAGGTATTCAGGTATTAAAAATTTCTTTGGGATTTAGGCATTAAAAAAAAAAGAAGAGACTTGCTCTACATATGGAATTAATGAAGCCCTTCATAACTGAAACAAGTTTTTGACTTCTAACTATCGGTGATATTCGCATTTAGTACCCCTGTGTGTTCCAGGATTAACATAAAGCTTAATGTAAACAAAGTTGCTTGTTTTCATATTTTTATTAATTATGTGCTTTTTACTAGGTGTATTAAACAGTTTGTTTCCCCTGAGTGGTCTAGCAGCTGTAAGGCCTTTGAAAACGTTCGTTAGTGTACGTCTCACTCAATATAATGTGAACCCCCCGCTGTTTTATGTAGAGGGATCTTTAGGTTATTTAGTGAAGTTAGTCTACAATCCTTCTTTACTTGCAGTTCCCAGTAAACATTTTCTTTTGAGGTTTTTAATCTCCAACCAACTAGACTTTCTCACTTTCAATTTTGCCATAGTTTGTGTTTGTCCTTAAGCTGTTGCTCTTGAAATTGTTAGTTTGTGGGGGTCTAAGGTTTTATCATTTTTATCAAGTATTAGTTTCTAAAGCCACTTTCTAATTCTGTAGATAAAAGATCAAAAATGTGAACTCTGAAACTTCAGATCTTCCCAGGCAAATGAAAATTATTCTATTTTGAGGTCCACATTTTTGATAATGATTTTCAACTCTTAACTCTTGTGTAACTGGAAAAGATGAATTGTGGCTTCTGGGGACTGGCATTGTAGCCCGTCTACTTCCTCCTCCTGGTTTCCTTGTGTGACCTTACTGAAGGGATGAAGGTCTCTGTTCTTTTCCTCCTCTTCCCCAGTCCCAAGACCACAGTTACTGGTCAGACAGGATTTGTGCCTGGCAGAGCATTCCAGCATTAAGAGACAGAACTATGTGAAATTTAGAACCATACAATTTTCGCTATCATGTCCTTTTAATCATTATTTAATCATGATTTTCCCCACATATACACATTCATCTTTGCAGGTATAAAGTTTTTATTCTCTCCCTCTCAGTCTCTGTATGTTACACATGAAGGTGAGTGTTTTCTTGGAAAGTTTTTAGTAATGCTAACAATCACACACTAAAAATCTCATTTCAGCTCACAACAATAGGGCTTTTCATAGGTAATTTGAAGGGTAAATCAGTAATTAGGCATTTAATTGGCTAATAAATCATAGCTCATGTCTCTTATTTTCTGTAGTGCTATGCTAAATCTTTATAATGTGTCCTGGTATATTTGTGTAAAAAAAGAAAGCGAAGTGGCTTGTTCAGGGTCCATACAGTGTGCGAGTGACATTGACAGTGTTCGCTGCCTTACACGAGACGTTTCTGTGATTACATGTCTGGGGATTTTATGAGTGTATGTTTTAAAGGAGGATTGAAGTTTTAGATTTTACACTGTAACATGTGTGTGTGTATAAAAATATATATATATATATATATAGTAGGTAAAGAACCAGAGTGAGCCTTGCTCAAGTTAAAGTGAATTTACAACAAAACACACAACAAAACAGGACTTTTTGAAATAAATGCATTTGGGATTCTGAGTATTATAGCACCAATTCTCAGATTTTTATGATTAATTCTATTAGCTTTCAAAGTAGTTATTTAGTTGTGACATTTCTATTTTTTTTCTAAATTGATGAACACTGGATTTATTAAAATGCTTTAACCGAAAGGTTTTAGGAAGCAGAATCTCAGCCTGCCATTTCCTTTAACACTGCAGGTTACGATACTCGAGTATTTCCAGCTTTCATTTCTTTATGAATTAGGCTGTGGGATCAGTGAATATGTTTCTCATTTAAAAGGCTGTAATTTTCCAAAAATATTTCAGGAATTAAATAACATCAATGTTGCCACGATTAAACAGTGAACACAGACGGGGTTAGTGACTAAAGAACGCCGTGTAGAAACTTTTCTGAGTCACTTACTGTCCTTGGAAATTCACTGGTCATTTCATTGCATGGGAAGAAACCAGAGAATGTAGTTGTTCCACTATAAGTGGGGATTAAGATAAATGATTTTCATGAATCTAAGGCATGAATTACATTAAATTATAAACCTAGCATGTTCTGTCATCTCAGTGGCGAGGCCATTATGGAAAGTTACTGCAAGTTTTCCTTGAAGATGCTTTTGGAAACAGTTAAGCAGTGGATCAATGTTCCTCCTTATAGGTACTTGCATGTAAATCAAATGTAACTGGGTGTTAATTTTTGTAAGGAGGAGAATACTGAATATAACTTGTGGCGATTCCAGCCCAGCATCCTGGGCTGTCTAAAAGATTTCTGAGTAAGATGGAATTTTTCTGTGCCTGTATTTCCATGTCCCCTGATTCCTGGAATAGACTCTCTGTATTGCTATAATAGAAGTTTGTTTTAAGAGAGAAAGCAAAGGGTTTTGTTAATCGAAAACTTTACGATGAATTATTTTATGAAGTGATTTACAGCATTTTCTAGGTGGCAAACCATGTTTGCAATCAGATCTTAGTACATGTACACGTGTGCTAAGAGAAGTAGTAGAGCACAATCTATTATTGTATTTCATTTAAAAGAAATGCACCTGCATGGGGTGGCTGCATAGATGTCCGCTACCCTGATGTGTTAGAATTTACTGATAGCCTGGGTTTGAAGTGTTTGGAGAATTGAGGGCACTGTAAGCAGAGGGATTAAGAAATGGCTGCTAGCATTACATCTGGAAACATCTGGAATATTCCACACTAAGGTTGATGTGCTCAACCAGCTCTACTTGTCCTGTGTGCTACTCCCTGAATTAACTACAGCGATACTCAATAGGACCAGTTAGAGCAATTCATTTCATCTGTGTAATCCTTGAGTGGCCACAATTCCCCTGTCAGCTTGTCACAGAGAAAATACCCATCCTGCAAACAGGACTGTTTGCCATCATGCCTCATGTTTCTTGTAACAGTAATGAAGTAGTGAGTAAGGCTGTGGTAAAGTTCTTTCCAAGGAGTGCTGACTGTTTTTACCTCCATTCTTGTAGTTTTCTTAATCATTTATTTCAAGCCCCTTGGTAGATGGGGGGCAAATGTGTAAGTGAGCCTGGATTTGGAACCAAATTGTTTGATTAAACAAAGCTTCCTGAATGGTCTTCAAGGAAGGTGTAAGGAGTCTTCCCCACTATCAGAAATCATGTACATCGTTACAGAAATGTTTGTGGCTTCAGTAATTTATGTCTCATGGGGCAAAACAAGGAGATTTCTATGCAGAAATCCAGTCCATGGCAGTCATGAGTAACCAAGTTGTAAGATCCTCCTAATGAATGGCTTGATGAATAACTCTTTTCCATTTGCCCACCCTACCAGTCCTGAAATTGTCCCATCACCACCAATTTATTTCCTGAAGGTGGAATATCGTGTTGCATCTTGTTACAACATGATGGAAGAGGAGTGTGAAGAGAGTGGGACTCAATCATTAAGATAGACACTTGAAGCAAAGATCAGGTCTGTTCTTTGATTAACAAGACTGCAGTAACCTTTACATGCAGCATACTCTTACATTTTGATTGTATTTCTGGTTCTTTTTTTCTTGACTTGTGAGCTAGAAGCTTTTGGCAGGGCTGAATATGCAGAATAAATATAAACCACGCTGCAAGGATGGGTCCCTCAGAGAGAGGAAAAAATGATTTAATGCAATAATGATTTTAGCTATATACAGGCATCCCTTTTTTGTCTCGATTTGTTAAATTACCTGACGTCTCCATGTGTAATTTAAACAAAATTTTGTTCTCTAGTCTTTCTTCCTTTTGAGCTATCTTCTCGAGGAGAAGGATGATAAATGGAAACATAAACATGGCATGAGAATGTGAACTAGTTCCCAAACATTTCAGTGGTTTTTATAAACAACTGGTCATTGTTACCTTTTGCTGGATTACAGTTTCCTTTAGAACAACAGTGCTCTTCAGCCGCATTACAGAGTTGACTCTAAATGTTTTCGCATAGTTACTTAAAGGCTTTAATGTTTAAATAATGGTTATATAATTATACATTGTTTAAACAGTTAGCTTTTAAGTCTAGCAATAACCTCGCATTTTATACACATACTACCAAAAATGATAATGAAACTGCGTTCTAAAGAGACAAGCTGAACTTCCAGCGAGCAGCCATAGTTGTTTCGATTTTAAAATTATTTAAGGGTCTTTTTTAAACACATTAATTTTCGTTTTGAGCACAGACGGTGATCCCCACCGTTCTCCTCGGTCACCCTGTGAACACAGATGTGGTCAGCAGGTAGTTTTACTCCTTCTGAACCTTGTTTTCAGCATTCTGTGTGAGGGGTGTGTGTGTGTGTATATCTTCTCCACGCCAGGAAAGCGCCAGCTTGCATCTCCCTGGTCCACGCAGGCACAAAGGCTTGGCTGAGCCTTGGACTGGAAGGGTAGGATTAACATCAGGGCTCTTAGCTGTCCCCTAAGCCATCCTGGCAGCTGGTGATTCATATTTCGAAACTACATAGCAACAACTGACACGATAAATGAAGCTACTGCTGAGTGTTTGAACTTTTTAGAAGTCTCCTTATATTTTAGGTGTGCTATTTTTGCTCAGGGCGTGACCTGATCGCCTTTTTACTGTAACGTGTTTAATCTTCTTGAACAGCATCCACGCAGTGATTAAATTGGGATTTTTTTTAGATGTATAATAGTTTATTACAGTAGCAAAAAGTTTAAGGATTAAAAAAATAATAAAATCACTCTTTAAAAGTCAGGCACATTTTATCTGCTTTCCAGGAGCATTTCAGAAATCGTATTTTAATACCCGTGCTGCGTTTTTCATTTTAGATACTGTACATCTTTAACGACTTTCTAATTTATACAGTTTTGGTTTCATTGTCAAAACATTTAATTATATCATGTCTTGAAGGTGTAAAGCTGTCAAATAAATCAGAGGCTTAGTATAAACATTTGGCGAATTGCTTTTGCCTACCATACTGTAGTTGTTACTGGGCAGTTAGTGGAACTTTTTTTTTTTAAAAAAAGCGTTTACTCAGCAGGTACAGGACAACAGCGGTACAATGAATTGCTGATTGCTTGTAAAACAGCAGGTAGTAATGCCCTCACTCTTTGTAATTCTGCTTTGGGAGAGATAAAGTGAGGTAGCAGTGGCAGAGAAAGCCGGGGTGCAGCCCGTGTGGCTCCTGCCTAAGGGCTGCTGGAGATTGGCAATCCCATTTCCAAAAATCATTTTGACAAAAATTAAAATGAATGTTTAATTGTTGTGCTTTTTTTTCATGGCAAAAAAACCCAACCCACAAAGGGGAAGAAGTGTGTCCATGCTGGGATAAATCTGGCATCTTGGGCATGAAAACCAGCAAACGCTGGATTTCTTTCTGACCGCCTCAAGAGTTGTATTTTAAACAAAAAAAAAACCAAACCAAAACAAAACAAAAAAGTCTTTTTTTAACCCCTATTTTGTTCTGGTGTTAACACAAGCTCCGGGCTCCCCAAAGCGGGGTTTGGATGAAGTAAATGAGTTCTACTTTGAAGCTTTTCTTCTTCCCCCGTTGAGTGTGAATGGGGAGGCCCTGGAATGAAAGCTGCTTTTCATTAGAGCCACCGCATACCTATTTGAAAGGAAGCGCTCTTGTAGCACACACAAACACTGGGGTAAAGGAAAGCTTCCTTTTTCTACCAGAAGACCATCGGCTAAACAGCTCCTAGCTTCTCTTTCCAGTCAGGTGGTTCCCAATCAGAGTTAATTACTCCGGTCATTTATTCTAATCACCCTGTTCGTATGGCCAGCAGCACTCTGTCACGGGGTGGCAGTAGCGTTTGAAAGCCACTGCAGGGTACTTGAGGCTCATTAGCGAGGCCTCTCCGTGCCCGGCTCTGGGTGTGCTGCTGCTCCCTGATTAACTCCCCGCGCCCCACCGCCGCCCCCCTCCCTTCCTCGGGCCCCGTTAACTCTCGCCTCGCCGCTTGCCCTTTGCTTGCGGGGAGAGGGACGCCGGGGCCCGCTCCCGCCGCGCTGCCCGCGGGGAAGGCCCGTTCGGGGAGGCGGGAGGGGCGCGGCGTGACCCCGCACCGCCAGCGGCTCCCCGGCCTGCGGGAACGGCGCGCGGCTTGGCGTTCCGCTCTCCGGTTTTCTTCTCGTCCTTCTTTCCCCTTTCCCCCTTTTTTTTCTGTTTGTTGGGTTTTGTTTTTTCCCCCCTTTTTTAATTTTTCCTTTTTTAATGTTTTCTTTTTCCTTCTTTCCCTTCTCCCCCCTTCTTCGTTTTTCTTTGTTTTTTTTTCTCCTTTTTATTCATTTTTCATATTTTATTATTTTTATCTTCTCTTTCTTCCTTGTTACTTTTTTCCTTTTTATTGTCTTTTTTCCTTTAATACTAATTTCTTTTTTCTTGTCTTATTTCTTTCTTTCTTCCNCTTTTCTATTTTTTTCCTTGCAGGGTCTGGGTGGCCGTGGGGGCGGTTTTCAGCCGCACTGGCCCGATGCAGGAGGGAGGGCCTGAGGGCCCATCCGCTGCGGCCCACACCCGGGGGGAGAGATGGGCCGGGCCCGGCTCGGGCCTGGAGCCGGTTTAGGTCGATTGCAACCTTGAGGCACCTTTTTAAATGTGGGTTTTTTTCTTTCTATCCAAATGTTAAAAAAAAGATTGCTATTAGGTGTACCCCTGGCATAAATAATAATTAAAAAAAACCAACAGCTTGTCCTCCAAAATAAAGGGTAGGACCAAAACTTCAGACATACCATAATACTCTTCAAAACCACTGTGAATTTTCCTTCTGCTCTACCAATAGGTGAATTTAGGGCTGAGGTTACAGGGATTGGGCTAAGTGTCTGAACCACTGGTAGTAACTGTGGGTTGTGTGGTTGTGGTGGTGAGGAGCTGTGGGGACCTTCAGCTCCCCAGGGTCAGATCAGGCTTTTGATGTTCTGGTTGTGAGGTGAGCACTTGATAGCATCCTCACCTTACTCTGGGTAAGAAATTTTGTGTTATGGGTATGGGATTTTATAAAAAAATATTTATTACAGTTATCCTCAGACAAGACGGTTTTACTAGAATGTTTTGTGATTAAAACCCTGAAATTTGGCAGTTCCTAATTAAAACCATTGTGTAACATCATAGTTGGTTTTCGGTGTTTTGAAGTTTTTTCTTAAACATGGACTTTTTCTGTACTGGGAAGTAATGTCACATATAGTTGCTTGTTTACTCTGTAAAGAGCAGAAGCTGCCTTTGGGAGTTTGGCCTCTGAATTAAATGATTATTTGTGAGATGGGAGTTAAATCCTGTCTCATTGCAATACATTTTTATTTCTTATTCTGTGGGTTTTTTACACCATCTTTGGTGAACAAAAGCTTTTATTCTTGACACAAGGCAAAAATTTTAGAGTTTTCTAGCATCTTATTTAGCTTGTAACTGGAAAAATCTAATTCATTAAAATGTTAATAACTGGCCATATGCTTTTTCAGCACATAACCTCTGAAATGTTAATAGTATTCATCTCCTGCGCCCTCTCCACTAACACGGTTCACGGCAGAGTAATATAAAAGTTATGAAAAGTTTGCTCTCAGCTGGCTACAGGATGTCTGTTGCACTTGGAGGTGTTTACGCCCTGGTTTCCTGATCATGCTCAATATACTCAATATATCACTTGTCTCTCTGTGTATGGCTGTCACAGAGGAAATTTGAAGTGGTTTAGGTGCAAGAAGGGAATAAAAATCGAGGAGAAATTAACCTATCCACAAGAAAACATTATGGACAACACTAGTTGAAGCAACATGCAATGCATGATGAAATGAGAAGGAATTTTGTGTTTTCTGAGGATGGATATTTTAAAAATTTGCAAATATAATCCATTTTCAGATTGATTTCAGATTGATTTCTGGCTTCTGAGAGCGCTTTGTTGTTGCAAAAACAAGCTACTGGCTAAGCTACTCGCAGGGAACAGGAGGCAACCCAGGGGATCCACTGGGCCAGNTTCATTTTTATATTTTATTATTTTTATCTTCTCTTTCTTCCTTGTTACTTTTTTCCTTTTTATTGTCTTTTTTCCTTTAATACTAATTTCTTTTTTCTTGTCTTATTTCTTTCTTCCCTTTTTATTCTCTTTTTTCCCGCCTTCTATTTTCTCTTTTTTCTTTTTTCTTATATTTTTATTCTCTTTTTTCGTTTTATTCTTTTTTTTCGTTTTTTTCTCTCTTTTTCTTTTCCTCCTTTTTATTGTCGTCTTTTTTCTTTTTATGCTC
>VXBZ01005962.1:104969-147372 GCA_013399135.1 Heliornis fulica
TTTTTTCTTTTTATTCTCGTCTTTTTGGTTTTATTTTGTTTTATTCTTGTCTTTTTGTTTCTTTTTGCTTCTTTTCATTTATTTCTTTTTATTCTTTTTCTTTTTTCTTTTCATTCTCTTCTCTTTTTTTCCCCTTTTTTCTCTCTTTTTTTTTTCTTCTCTTTTCTTTCTTTTCTATTTTTTTCCTTGCAGGGTCTGGGTGGCCGTGGGGGCGGTTTTCAGCCGCACTGGCCCGATGCAGGAGGGAGGGCCTGAGGGCCCATCCGCTGCGGCCCACACCCGGGGGGAGAGATGGGCCGGGCCNGGGGAGAGAGATGGGCCGGGCCCGGCCCGGGCCTGGAGCCGGGTTAGGTCGATTGCAACCTTGAGGCACCTTTTTAAATGTGGGTTTTTTTCTTTCTATCCAAATGTTAAAAAAAAAGATTGCTATTAGGTGTAACCCTGGCATAAATAATAATTAAAAAAAAAACCAACAGCTTGTCCTCCAAAATAAAGGGTAGGACCAAAACCTCAGACATACCATAATACTCTTTAAAACCACTGTGAATTTTCCTTCTGCTCTACCAATAGGTGAATTTAGGGCTGAGGTTACAGGGATTGGGCTAAGTGTCTGAACCACTGGTAGTAACTGTGGGTTGTGTGGTTGTGGTGGTGAGGAGCTGTGGGGACCTTCAGCTCCCCAGGGTCAGATCAGGCTTTTGATGTTCTGGTTGTGAGGTGAGCACTTGATAGCATCCTCACCTTACTCTGGGTAAGAAATTTTGTGTTATGGGTATGGGATTTTATAAAAAAATATTTATTACAGTTACCCTCAGTCAGACAAGACGGTTTTACTATTATGTTTTGTGATTAAAACACTGAAATTTGGCAGTTCCTAATTAAAACCATTGTGTAACATCATAGTTGGTTTTCGGTGTTTTGAAGTTTTTTCTTAAACATGGACTTTTTCTGTACTGGGAAGTAATGTCACATATAGTTGCTTGTTTACTCTGTAAAGAGCAGAAGCTGCCTTTGGGAGTTTGGCCTCTGAATTAAATGATTATTTGTGAGATGGGAGTTAAATCCTGTCTCATTGCAATACATTTTTATTTCTTATTCTGTGGGTTTTTTACACCATCTTTGGTGAACAAAAGCTTTTATTCTTGACACAAGGCAAAAATTTTAGGGTTTTCTAGCATCTTATTTAGCTTGTAACTGGAAAAATCTAATTCATTAAAATGTTAATAACTGGCCATATGCTTTTTCAGCACATAACCTCTGAAATGTTAATAGTATTCATCTCCTGCGCCCTCTCCACTAACACGGTTCACGGCAGAGTAATATAAAAGTTATGAAAAGTTTGCTCTCAGCTGGCTACAGGATGTCTGTTGCACTTGGAGGTGTTTACGCCCTGGTTTCCTGATCATGCTCAATATACTCAATATATCACTTGTCTCTCTGTGTATGGCTGTCACAGAGGAAATTTGAAGTGGTTTAGGTGCAAGAAGGGAATAAAAATCGAGGAGAAATTAACCTATCCACAAGAAAACATTATGGACAACACTAGTTGAAGCAACATGCAATGCATGATGAAATGAGAAGGAATTTTGTGTTTTCTGAGGATGGATATTTTAAAAATTTGCAAATATAATCCATTTTCAGATTGATTTCAGATTGATTTCTGGCTTCTGAGAGCGCTTTGTTGTTGCAAAAACAAGCTACTGGCTAAGCTACTCGCAGGGAACAGGAGGCAACCCAGGGGATCCACTGGGCCAGCATATGACAAACAGTCAAGGATTGGGGCAGCATCCTCCTTAATTGGGAGTCTCTACAAGTTCTTGTCCTAGGGTATGAGCAACCTTGAGCACTAGTTTGCCTGGATCCAGATTTTGCTTAGCCAATATGCCAGAACCAGATGTTAAATGAGAACCTGCTGTGTTTGGGCAGGTTTACAGAGAGCAAAATTTCACTTTCTGAATAGCATCTTCCACAAATCTGGGTGGTTATTTTTTTCTTAACTGCTGTTTGCAGGAGCTGATAATGTCCTAGATGAAGAAATTCTTTCTCTGTCATTGTTAAAGTCTAATATCAATTATCCTTCGTCATTCCAGTTAAATGCCAGCTTTAAGGAGCCTGGAGTCCTTGATTTGTCACCCTAGGAAACCACTCAGAACATCTGATAAAAGATGAGGGCATCGCAAGGAGGCCAATCCCTTGCGCCTTATCTAGGCGTGTTTGCCTCGGAGTGGGTTACACATTTGTGCCTCTTGATGATGTAGGGCTGTTTCCTATTTTTGTAACGATTTGATTTATTCAGATGTGGTACCCTAATTGCCTTTGTAAATCTTGTGCTCTCCAAAAACTCTTGAATGATTCCTATCCTGTGAATTAGCAGACAAATCAAATGACAAGATCGAAATGACTTGTCTGCATCTAAACTGTGTTTCAGATTTTAAATTCCTTGACCTTTTGTCATACCATTTCCTAATCTTAAACAAATTTTTCCAGAACACTTTTTTTTTCCTTCCCCCCAACCCCCTCACTGGCTTCAAAGACAAATTAGATTAGTCTCTACAACTCTTCTAAGATGTTCTCTTGTGCTTTTTGCAGTGATTTGAAGACCATGTGTTTGCAGCCATTTCTGTCTCCTCTTACATGCATACTGATACTTGTTGATCATCGCAGCTCTTGTGAATTGCGTATACAACTGACACATCAAAGCACAGCATAAATGCTGCAAGCTGTTGAAACAAGAGTGCAAAAATAAAGCAACAGTTTGACTTTTAGGGCTTACTGAGTAAATCAGAAGGAAGAAATGTGCGAGCCGTTTAGATGTAAAATACATGAAAAAAAGTCACTAGTTTTTTTTAACTCCCAGTTTGAAGTGTGGTGTGCTGTCACTAATCAGGCAGTATGTGTAGGTTTAGGCTTTAATTTGAGGATTAAATGGGATGATAGTACCCAGTGCAACACTTCACGTGAACGCTCTTTCAAGTGCAGTTTTCCCAGTGTTCACCTAAACCTTTTTTGCAGTTTGGTCACACAAATTCAGTTCCTGTTCCAGGTGTTTTCTACAACTCCACAAACTTCACTGCATTCACTATATTTCACCATATATTCCATTAAAATTATGCTAGTTATCTACTTGTTTAGTGTAAATAAGCTAAAACCTCACCATGCCTCCAAAGCGAGCAATTTTACATGGGCTGAAGTGTCACAGTGTATTTTGCAGCTCTGTCATAACAGGGAAAGAATCTGTGTTGGAAAAAGGTGAATCACTGGTTGCTGTGACAAGTGTCCTCTCGGAAGTGTGCAGTACTCTGACCTTCCAGTTTGTCTTTGGCTAATACTTGAAGTTTGGAAGCGACTGTGATCATGTTGATGAGGCTGGAGAGATGCCCTGGAGAAGTCCCTTAGCCAGAAATACCCGAGTTAGCTGTATAATTAGAAGCTCTTTATGCACATTAACCTTCAGAAAGATAGGTTAGCTGGACAGTGTGGGATGCTGACATGATCACACACCTTCACAGCCAGCTTGGTCAGTACAGAAATATCTTGGGGAATTCAGGTATTTAGGTGTGGGGTGGGGTTTTTTCTATAATACAAAACCTCATTTTGTCTACTTCGACTGAGCCACATGTCAGCCGTGTGGTTAACAGCCTGGCCTTGCATGGATAATAGGTTCCAGATCCAGGCTGTCAGTCTTCATGCAAACAAGTGCTGGAGGAACTGGGAGAGGAATTGCAGGACTTGGGGGAGGAGGGAGCTTCCTGCCTCCTTTTGGTGCTGTGTGTGAGGATTTCCAAAAGGGATTTGCATTCACCATCTTGGCCTCGGGATGTTTCTGACTCTTCTGGAGGAGAGAATCCCATAGCAGACACTCTAAATGTGGACAGAAAAAAAAAATGCAGAGGAGGTGGAAGAAGTGGAGGAACCCCAACACCAGCTGGTGTTATAAATGCTTGCTTTTAGCCATGTTTGCAGTAATAAATGGTTTTGGTCTAACCAGTCATGGTTAGATTTCCTGTGTGTCTCTGGGGAAGGACAAAAGCAAGCAGCATACATCAGTATTCTCGTAGTTATAAATAATGATAGTCATTTGTGTTGATTCCACAACTGTAATTAATTATGGCTTTTATATATTATTTTTCATGTAGGGGAATGCAATACAGACCTCATGACCATTTTTTTTTGTTGCCATCATGATTCTTCTGTATCTTCTCTACCTCTGAGAAGAAATCCAACAAAACTAGGAAGGGGCCTTTTGAAAAGCATCTCTTGGTTTCTGGAGCCAGTTGGCCAAGACAGGTTTCACTCAATCTTTTTCGATAGGGTGGTTAGCATTGTCACAACCATGACCAGTGGAACATGTGAACAAGTGAGCTAAGCCAACAGAGGGGTTTGTAGTTCATTAGCTGTTGAGGACCACAGTGTGTGCTCAAGAAGATACACCAGTTTGCACTGTGGGCAAACAAGCCTGTGACGTTTTAACTACGCTGCTGTGGGACCCATTTTGGCTTTAACTTGTTTTCAGTGTCATCTTTGGACATTTGTTGTCTCAAGTCTAAATGGTCTAACAGCCATATACTTGTTTCTTCTGATGGGGTGACTTCAGTGGTCACTATTTTTAAGGGTGATCACTGCCCTTTATGGAAAGAGTAGCTAAGAGCACTCCAAGGCAAGGTCTCATATTCACCTAAATCTTTTATTCCTGGCACCTAATGATAGACATTTCAGTGGAGATTAAAGCTGAATTTCAAAGGAAATGTAGTTTTCATTTTACAAAATACGTAACAGCTGTCTGACTTGTCCATTTAAACTACAAAATAACAGTTGTAAACTGAATATAGAAATCTGATATAGAAATACAGAAATATAGAAATAAGATGCAAAAGTGCTTGAGAGCTTAAACATGCTACTAATTCACTCTTCCTTTGGTACTAATTAAATAAATCCAGGTAGGACTTTAACTCATTAGACTGCAAAGCATTTTTGCGTATGTGCTGCTTATGCAGAATATAGTGCAAAATTCTGGTTCATTAAGTTACACTATTACATGTGTTTTTTCTTTTGTCAATCCTGAGTACCTTACTCTTAAATACAGAGAAGCAGAAGGAGGGAAGTTTATCTTCCAGAGATCTCTTGTGTGTGAGCTTCTGATCGGATTGTTGATATCCTTTGTTCTGTATGATCAGTCTTCTGTAAAGCATCTGAGTTAGATCTCGTCTTTAGGGTTATTTTATCCAGAGTTCATTTTTGGTTTTGGCCTAGTATTGGTAACCAAGTAGAGAAATGTAGTAAACTGCTGACTTTGGCTATAACATAATGAGGAGTATGAGCAGTGCACTTCTGGGCAGGGTTGAAAAATGAGGGACATGCACAAAAAAAAGAAAAAAAAATTAGGAAAAATGAGTTAGTTCTCATAACTAAAGCTGTAAAGTAATTGGTCACTTTCTGAAGTATTTCACTCCTAAAACAAACTGTGAAATGTAGCAAATAAACCATTATGCATTAGCTTGTCAGAAACTGCCAATTGTGTAAGTAGCTTTGATGGCCATTTTGTCCTTTTGAAATTTGTATTATTTCATACAGAACTCTGACTTCCCTCCTTAGCATGTCTGCCATCCTCTTCCTCTCAGTATCTTCAAACTCAGTTCCTTTCTCATAGCTTTTTATACTTTTATTCAGCTTTTTTTAACTCAGCTGTCTACCCACATCATCACGTTGCTGGGGAAAGCATGTTTGGTTATTTACTCGTAAATACAGCAGTTACCGAGAAACCTGGAAAGATAAAGCCAGCACTTCAAGAGTTAATATGTTATTAGGAGGACAGGAAATCTGGCAACTATTGCAGAAACTAGACCTAATGGTGCACACAAACAATTTGTCAGTCTTGGTAAATGTGAATAGCTTTCCACAAAGTGGCTGCTTTTGCTTTGTTTGAACAGCCTAAACTTTTCCTTTTTGGACTTTAAATCTTGGAAGTGAAATGCGATCCACATATTGAATCAAAATAATTTAATTCAAAACATATTTTGATTGGAACAAGGTTGACATGGAAAGAAACTGTAGAATAAAAAAAAAAAAAGAGGTTGAAAGGACTTTCTATCATATATTTAGCAGGAAAATTTGAAACAGTTCTAATTAGGCTAAAAAAACCAGCCTTCTTCATTGTAACTTACAAAGGTCGTATATCAACGTTAAGGCAGCATTACCAACTCGTGTCTGAAAGCCTGCACATGCAAACATAATTTCAGTTGTTTGGTTTTGTTGGGGGATGTTTTTTAATTTTTTTTTTTTAAATGTATGTGCACACACTTCCAAGCTTGAGTACACTACTTGGTTTAAAGCAGTTATGTGGCCCTGTAGTTCTGCAGGTGCTTTGTTGTGTTGGAGAAGAGTATTTTTCACATCAGAATTGTTTTTGTGCTAAAATGTGCAAAATCCTAATTCGAGCTTTTCTGTTCACACATGAATATTTTTCGAGAAATGTTTTTCAGCTATTATTTTAAGTGTTTCAAATGAAATTCCTTACTGCAAAGAGGTATTAAAATACTTAGTCCATTAAAGGTAACAGGCAATTAATTGTGTTGAGATTTCTAATTTCTCACTTGGTGATACAGTATATTTTTGAGCATTTTTATTTTTTAATCTGAGTGAATAGGAAATCTTATTCATGCACAAGGTGCAGTTTTCATTTCCATTAAATCTCTACTTGCATTTTATCTGTGTAAAACTCATTTTGCACAGGTTGGACTTGTGTCTTTCAAGTAGGAGTTCCATGCATGTTTATGCTGTGCTTCAAGATTAATTTGCTTTAATCAGCACAGGAATAAAGCAACCAAGCCTGCAGTCCATTTCTGAATAGCTCGATTATGAATAAATATCTGTGTTGAAGTAAAGAATTACAGTTTATCTCATCTGATTTCAGCATTGGAACATCCCAGTCTCAAGCACGGTATATATTCATTTTTAACAGGCATAATTTCACATGCTGTGTGTCATTGCATAATCTAAACCAGAAAGAAAAGTGGAGGGCAAAAGCCAATAGTAGTCACTTTAAGGATACAAATCTGGATTCCAAGGGTATAATATTGTTTGGGAGAATATATCATAATAAATAGCTGGAGTATTTGTACTAGAAAAATAAAAAACCCGTATTTCCTACCCTGATAGTTTTATGTTTTTGTCATTCCCACCGTGGTTCACCAAATCATTTCTACCATTTCTGTCATGAATTCCAGTGTTGTTCGGGAAGAAGTAGTTTTGGCTACACGTATTTAGTGACATCTGACTGAAAAAACATTTATGAATAAACTAAAATTTCCTTGTAAGATCAAAGCTTCAATTTGCTGAGGCATCTGAGGCATTTCTACCTTGGGAATGGCGAAATGGAAGTTACTAATAGGTGTTTGTGTTTGACATCTGTATACTGTACTTTTTAGCATATCTCAAGTGTTCTAGTCCCTGCCTAATAGATCTCATTAAAGAAACAGATATCAGCCCCAAGACAGTTTGTCAAAGTTAATATGAGTCCCCGCGGACGGAATTGACAATTTGTGTGCGGCTTCACGTGACGGTCGTTGCGTGGTCTTGTTTGATTCTTTAACAATTGGGCATTAGTCACTGATTTATTTTACAATAACTCAATGGCATTGGATATTACTGTGGTAGCTGGACCTTTTAGGGGGTTTTCTTGGTTTGCCCATTTTCCTCAGAGCGCACAGTAAATGATGTACTCGATCTGCCGTGGGAGCGCTAACGATTGATTGGTTGGCGTGAAGAGCGGCATGGGAGGGATGTCAGTATCCCGTCACCACATACCCTATTTAACCTGAGCCTTAATGAGCCCTGCCTGGCCTGGATGCTTAAGTAATCCTAAACACTTAGCATTTGCTAAGCTAACATGGTTTTGTTTTTGCAAGAGGTAAATTTCAGCAGTAATGTGTTTTTTTCTTTAAAACCACTTCTTTTTAAAACTGGATAGTTGCACAAAAGGGAACTTTTTTCACTTCAATACTATTTTTTTGGTAAGGAATACCCACACTAAAATTATATATACCAGTTTGACTGTGAAGTGCATCACATGTCTTAGTACATTGTGTTGTTTTCCTTGGAAGTCTATTTTTTAATCATTATACCGACTCCTAACTATTGTACCTCCATCAGTTGTGTCAGAGCACAAGTACTTTCCCCTAAGAAGAGCTTAGCTGGGTGCCTGTCAAATCAGTGTATTTATTTGTCTGCCATATTTTGTCTGTCCTTCAAGGTCCTGGGTATTGATGCTGCCTGGAATCTTTTTGGTTAGTCCTTCTATTTGTGATTTGGAAAATAAGAAAGATTTTTAAATGGCCTAATGTGGAGAAAAAAGAGGTTATCTACTTTTGAATCTCTATAAATTACAAGTATAAAATAAGTTTAAACTTGAAAAAAAGAATTAAATTCGGGATGGTTCCCAACCATTCCATGAAAGGGCAAAGAGTGTGTTTTAGTTTTGCCTTTTAAAGTAAAAGTCAGATTTCTCCATCTGGTAATGAGAAGAGGTTGCAGGCTGGTATTCATTCAGATAGTCCTGCCCAAATGCTTTGTGAGGATAATATGACCCATTACACGTCTAGTTTTGAGGAAAAGGAAAATATGAACAACCCCTGCACGTAAGAAGTATATATAAATACATAGATAGATTACTCATTCTTAATGCTATTTTTCCTGATATTACACAGTTATCACTATACCAGTAAGTATATTCTAGGGTTAATTTTATTTCAGCAGGATAGCAAGAAAATTAATTCCTATCATTGTCATTTGCTGAGCCTTGTAGAATTTTATGGCTGCACATTGTAGTATTATGGACACTCATGAGACTCCTGACTGGTTTTATCTTATTAAACAATTTTGAAATCATTAATTTTTAATTGACCTGCTTGTGGTTTTTTATTGTTTTAATTGTGTGTCTGTGTCTAAATGTTAGGGGTTTTCTAATTTAAAAAAAAAAAAGAAGTAAGAAAAAAAATATCTTGCCTAGGCATATATGTTTTAAGGTATTTCCATACAATCATCCAAAGCAGTACTGTACTGCTCAGTGATTCATTTTAAAGAATGCTTTCAGCAATTTGGTTAGCTGGGAATCCTAATAAAAATAATAATAAAAAAAAGAGTGGTATGATGTGGAAGATATGTACAGGTCTTTTCTTGATTGAAAGTTCTAATTAAGTGAATCGAGGAAAATTAACTGAAATTAGCTGTCAGAAAGTCACATTTAAATGACTGATGATCTGGTGTGGCAGTAAACATTTAAATGATATAAATTGCCATTTAAGTGTATGGTTTAATGTTTGTCATGCATTAATATGACATGAGACTGCAGTGACAATCAAGCAGCTTGCTCTAATTTGAACATATTTAGGGCTTTTGTGTGGAGTGCACCACACAAATTAAGACAATTGCTGGTTTTATGTGTCAATTTAAATGTTGTTTTCAGGCATCGGTTAATGAAACAAACCCATCATTTTTGTGTGCACATTGCAGAGTGATTTCCTCGGTTTTCAGATTAATTTTAACTTCCTCTGCTCAAAATTAGGGATTTCCTTTACAAGGAAAACGCCATTCATTTAATCAGAGGAAGAGAATATCAGACTCAGTTACGTTGCTTTCATTCAATAAGAAATCTATTGAATCCTCTGCATAAAAATAGGAAAAGCAAATCCTGCTAGTGATTTGATGGAGATGAATTAACTCTTTAGATGATGATGATTTTTAAGCCATCTTTTCATGAATTTGGGCTGTATCTAATTCTGTTACCACAGGATCACTAGTTATGGACACAGTCATTATTTTGTGGTTGTTTTTTTTCTTGGGTATTGGGTTGTGACTGGGTAATGTCTCTATAAAAGGGGCTTAATCATTCAGCATAGTGTGTGTGTGTGTGTATATATATATATATATACAGAGACACATAAACACACACAGACACACACATACATATTCATAATCAAAACAGCAAGTTGATATTCCAGCATGTTCTACCCTAACATCCCCAGTCAGTTTATTTTCCTCAAGACTATCAGTCTTCCCTCTCTGTCAGAATCAGATCCTGCTTACTGTTTTTTTTCTTATTCCAGTTATTCTAGTTTAAAAGGAAGAAGCACTCCTGGTCAGTGGGAACTGGAGGAGGGTGTGTGAGACTTTGTGATTGAGACTTTATAGATGTATATATCAGATTTCTTTTTTTGTTTTTGATAGAATGGTTAAAATACTGTTCCAAATCTGTTCTTAGACATGGTAAGATATGAAAAAAATGCTTTTCCTGTTACTAAGTGATGATTATCTGAGAAACTCAAGTTTGTATATTTTTTGTGTGTGTTTTTTTACAGGCATTAGAAAGTGAGTTTGTTTCCTGCCAGCTTCATCAGTGGATTGATCTGATTTTTGGCTACAAACAGCAAGGTCCAGAGGCTGTTAGGGCCCTGAATGTATTCTACTATTTGACTTACGAAGGAGCTGTTAATTTAAGTTCAATAACAGATCCCATATTGAGAGAGGTAAGTTGGTACTTTAAGAAAGGAAAAATCTTTGTTAACCACTGCAGTGCTGAAAGTCTAAATGGTCCAGGATGCTCAAGGCTACCTGTGAATGTGCACATCTTTGTGTTCTCCAGTGGTTGGCTACAGGCCAGGAAAACACAAGGTGCCTCAACCAAGTCCTCACAGCAGGCAAAATGAGGAGAACAAGCGTGCTTAAACTTGTTCTTAAACTTTGTGCACCTGGATTCAGCACAGCACAGACTGGATGCCAGTATAAAATAAATAAATGTCAAGGATTACTTCAGGTGCTGAGGACAGTCATTGTATTCCATAACCCTGGATATTAATCACAGAAGATAGTGAGCAACCTTGATTTGGCTTTCACTTTTGAATTTGCTTTTAACAATCCTTTTTTCATGCAATCCTGCATATATAGTACACATCAAACACCATCATTTTGTAGGTTCCATTATATTTCACAGAATCACAGAATGCAGAAGTTGGAAGGGACCTTGAAAGATCATCCAGTCCAAGCCCCTGCCTGAGCAGGATCACCTAGATTAGATCACACAGGAACGTGTCCAGCTTGGTCTTGAATGTCTCCAGAGAAGGAGATACTTACTTGGCTTCCATCAA
Organism: Heliornis fulica; assembly: GCA_013399135.1. Classification (NCBI taxonomy): domain Eukaryota; kingdom Metazoa; phylum Chordata; class Aves; order Gruiformes; family Heliornithidae; genus Heliornis; species Heliornis fulica. Next base: position 116,108 of record VXBZ01005962.1, read on the forward strand.
ATCAATAAGAACTTGTCCTGAATTTTTTCATATGTGATAGTAAATATTTAAACTTTGGAAAGACGAGTAGTTTCACTCAGACTCAGCAACATTCAGAAAAGTAGATTTGCTAAAGTGGCCTTTACAATATTGTGGCATTAAAGACTCTTCCATCCTGCTAAAAAAAAGGTGTAGAGTGTTTAAAGCACGTTTACAATCAGTTTTACATCCTCTGTTCAGGCAGTACATTGGTATCAAGTATAGCTGGAAGTACATTAATTATATTATAAATGACACTTTGTTATAAAATCTTCTGAGTCCCTGAGAGAAAAGTAATATTAATGCTCTAAACAGCTTTATTTTAAATGATGGCTAGATGTGCACCAACAGGGAATGTGTCTGTGAATAAATGAAAAGAAGAATGAAGACATTGCTGTTAACAAACACTAGCATTAAGGTTCACTGTAGAATCGTAGTCAAACCCTAATAGAATTATTTGTTATCTATTCCCTATTAAAAGAAGGTCTGAGAAATATCAGTTGCTATTTTAAATCATCCTGTTTCCTCTGACTGTTTGGGACACCTTGACAAGCCATGGAGAAAGTCACATCACAGCCACACTGTGGGCTGGAGTTGGCCTGTGAGTGCAGTGGAAAGGTTTGGGGGTATGAGACAGGTAGGGATGCACAAGGACTGGCTTAAGTACCAAGAGTAATGGCTGGATGTCATCATTAGTGGGTTGCCATCAGTCTGAAGGCTGCATGTTGGTCCACCTGGAGTGAAAATAGAGATGTTGGATGAAAATACATTTAATTGAGCTCAGAAAAGAGGTGCTGGGACACTTGAATGAGAAATGTCATCATTGGTGTTTGGAATGGGTACCGACCCAAGTGTATTGGATGTTTTCATGTCATTGATGTTTGTGCAGGGTACATTGGTGAGGAACTCTTGGAAGTGCTGGGTTTATGTGTAATCTGGCAAACACTGGGCATCAAGTGTAATTTGTTCTTACTTTTGGTATTAATGAACCATCGTTCATTTGTGAAGCTAATAATTGAAGTAATACTAATAATCCAAACAGCAGTATGACATACACAATTTTAATGCAGTCTTGACTTTTTCTGGGACAATTCTATTATTGATTTGACTGTGTGTACTGGTTCTACTTGTCTCATAGCCTGAGAAAAAGTAATTCAAGACCAGGGAAGTTACAGATCTGGAGATAGGGACCATCTCAGTTAGAGAAGCATTCACTTTGTACTTCTATAAATATATTCATATATTTTGTTACCAAATACTTTGAATTTGTCACGTTTTTATTGTACTTACTACAACATGTCTTCACTGCTTGAACTGAGTGGCATATAAAACTGAAAGCAGGAGAGGGAGAATGTTAGCAATGTTGGGTTCCTAATAATGGTGTAGCTTAGCAGCAGCAGAGTTTTGAAACACTACTAATGGTGTCAAAACTGCATGTTGATAAATGCAGGCAACAGCCTGCCTGGTATCTTACAGCACTTCTGGGTTAACTTGAAGATGAGTGCAACAGAATATTTTTATTTAGTATTTTTAAGCAGACAGTAAAAGGATTCCTCTTCAGTTAGGTGTCCCTCACTATTTATGTGTATTTATTAAGCCATATTTTTGTGTTATGTAAATGTGTATATGTAATTTGAAGAGGTACATGCGATCAGCTCTGATACGATATTGACAGCGCAGAGATTTAATGACTATCATCACCAATGGTGAGTTATTCTGTTTTTACTTATGAGTAGAGATGAAAGTAATAAAAAATCTGTTCATGTATATATCTATGTGCATAATCATTCTATATCTATGTGCTAAATGAATTTATCATGCACCTTTGACAGCCTCACCTTCTTCCTGCTTACTAATCCATCTCCCTGAGGACTTGTGCTAACGTTCTGTACTGCCGAGCAGCTTCAATCAGCATTTATTTTTCTCCCTCAGTCAGCTTGCCAGAAAATATTACTTCTTTTCTCCACCAGATTCCTGGTTAGAGGCCAAATAAGTTTTTGATCTGGAGAATTAACAGTATTTTAAAGTGGACATGACACCTCAGATTTAGTGTCTATTTATTAGGCAACTGTTAAACCAGAAATCTTACTCTGGATTTCTTGGTTTCAAAAAGAACATTTTTGGCTTTCTCCTCTCCATAAGGTTCAGCATGTGGGTCAGTGGCATAAAATGCATTTTTATTTGCAAACTTAAACCAAGGAGAACCCTCTGAGGGTTGTGAGTTACTGAGGCTTTTAGGTGTCGTGCGGAAGTAATAGCATCTTCTTAAGCCATGGCAATTTTTCAGTGAAAATGGTCGACGAAGCCTGAGCCACACCAGTAGTAAGAGGCCTATGATTCACATGTTTCTGAAGTATCTTCATAGATACACAAGTGTATTGGTGACCTAACTCATCAGGAGAGGCCACACACAGAAAAATAGTGGAAGGAACTGAGGAGTGGAGGAGTTTAGGTTAATGCAGAATTTCCTTAGGTCTCCTAAATGGCTCCAACTGGCACCTTTATTTTTATAGGCAGTCAGGTTATATATATTACAAGAAGGAAGCACTCGTCTAGGAAGGAAAACTACTTGATTAAAACCATATTCCACCTTTCTTTTTTTTTTTTTTTTAACTGAAAATGTAGAACTTTTACATCCTCTCGTACTGCTGTGAACAATTTTTTCCTGCCATTCTTTCTGCCTATGGGAATAAAGGAAGTAAAGTATTTTGAAAGGATCTGACTGCTAAAATAGAAAATTTTAAACTAAAATGCAAACCATGGGCCACATGCTACCTTTTGGCAGATAACCCCTGGGGAGTGCAAAGCTTGCATAATTCAAAGGCAAATCTCAGGGGGAGGGGTGCAGATCAAGAGAGGAGGGTTTGAGTCACAGCCAGTGGGGGGAAGGGAACTGCAACCAGGAGAAGCAGGACAAGAGATCCAGTATATCTTCAGGTGTATCTGTGCTGTTCTCATCCCTCCCTGCAGAGACCAGTCCTCCTTCTTCTCCCTTTCTTCCTTGAGCCATTTTAGCAGCACTGTCATTGACCCTCATCCTTGTGCATCTTGCTGAAGGAGGTTACAGCTGCTGAGGGAAACGGCCGTTTGCTTGACAAGCAGTAAATACCACATCCATTTCCAGTGGACAAACTGGTATTTGCCAGCAGAGGTGTGCTATATGGCAACCTTCTGTTGACTTGTTCTTGAACACCACATTGTGATCTGTGGAACCTCGCCATCACAAGATCTGCCATGGGAGGACTTCTTTGTTGCCTCTAGGGAAGAGGGAAGGAGTCACAGTAACGTAGATAAATGTCATCCAGCTGTTCTGGAGAGAATTCACAGCACCTTCTTATCACTCATTCTGCTTTCTTTTGGCAATGGCTGTCCAAGAATGGAGAAAAAAAAAAGAAAGAAGAAAGTAGAACTAGATCTAAGCCATTCAGACAAGCAAGTGATTAAGAGGTGGAGCAGAATCCATAGAAAAGAATGTCTCTCTTGGACCAATTTATGGTTATCTCATTGGTCAGAAGAACAGTTATTCATGTTGTCTCTGGCATAGTGTAACAATGGATGATCCTGAATCCTGACTGCAGTTCCTAGTTAAAAATCCACTTCTCCAGTGATACCCCTATGTTGTTAAACGCTGGGTAGTTGTAAAGAAAAGAGATGGAGTTAATAGATAGAAGGCAAAATATTACTAGGAAAATACATCTTTAATACCTCACAGGAATCCCTGAGCCTCAAGAAACATGCTAAATTTTGTACTGATCTTTCCAAAAAGCACTTAGCTATATTCTTCATATATTCTTAAAAAAACCCTTCTGATACTACCTTTGTAGCCAATAATTAAGGAAATTATGAGCAATAGTAGTTTGAAAAAGATGAGAATAACCCCCATCCAATTGATAGACCACATACTTTTGTTAAGTGATTTGTTTTTAGCCTTAGATGATTCAATTGTTTCATACTTTGAGGAGAAAGGTGCCTTTTCGTTACACGACGGCAGTCTGTTTAACGTTAGGAAGCACAGCTCTCTCTGTTCTACTGTCACCTTTCTTTCTACTGCTGCTATTTTATTTCCATGTGAACCAAGGAGTTTCAAAAATTGCAAAATGTCAGCTTGGACATAGCATTTGGTATGTTATTTGAATGTGCCACTTCTGATTATACAAGGAGAGGAAATAATTCTTTTATTTTCAGTTTTAAGGCACATGGGATAAATTATTTTATGGATAATAGCTTTTAAATGTTGCCCAAGATTAATATCTTTGGGTAAGTTTTATGCATCTTAGACCTATCTCTTATGACCCTAATTTTATTTTTAAATATTTACAATTTGAGAGACTTCTGTGCTTTCCAAAAGAAGTTACAAGGATGTTTAGTTTACGTGACCCCGGTTTCATGACAGCAGTAGCAGATCTGATATCTTATCCCCGAGAAAGCATTTTTGGCCTCTCCTTTAGCTGTGTTCATGGTGAGAGTTAATAGCATATTTCAGCTCTAACTCAGCTGGAGGACTCTGACAGCAGTGAATCTTTCACAAAGTATAAACACGATTTGTATTTATAGCATAGTTAACATTTACGAAATAGTTGGGGAAAAACGAGCGGTCTGTTTTTAGCAGGTTGGGCAACGATCTTTGTTGTGGCTGAGTTTTAAAAAGTAGGATAAAGTGATTATAAAATGCTGTCACAGAGCAGTAAATTTAGATGTGCTGAATTCAGTGAGCAACTGAATCAGTGCAGGCAGAATTCAAAGCACTGCCGAACCGATCTTTGAATCATCTCTGGCCAGACGTGTGTTGCACAGATGGCACGTTTGACGTTGTACAGCACAGCAACGCCGTGAAAAGGCAAATGAATGTCGTGTTTTAGTCTAGTTTTAATTGCAGATCTGTATTAAAATACCACTATATGGAACCAGGATGAAGGGAAATGTGTTACAAGGAAGTGCTGCAACCCTGTGCCTTGGTCTCTACCTGTGAAGGTGCGCAGGGCAGGGTTGCGTAGCGAAGACAGGACCCTTGATGCTGTTGCAGGTACTGCTACAGCATGACATCATCTTATTCTGGGTCTGACTTTCCCATGAAAAGATGAGTATTTTCCTTCTTCTGTTAAAATAACAGCAGCACTGTTCCTGCCACGAGTTTGTGTCATTTACCTACTAATTCTCACATCTCTGCTCACACAGTGACCTGTCTGCGGTGTTGGAGTAAACAGGCAAAATGAGCATGAACTGGTGTTCACTGCGATATCTGGGGGTTTCCAGATTCTGCCCAGTTTGACATGACAAATGGGCCTTTTTTGCCCTTTGTCTTAACTTAGGTTTTTGCTACAGCACTTAGAAGGAGCCATAAAAGTATTCATCTGAATTTTGATCCAGAAAAATGTTTGACCTGAATGTTTGTCCTTTGTTGCGGGATAGATTCTAATTTTAAATGGTGCTTCTGCTTCTCTACCATAAGAAAGAAAAAACATATTTTTAGAGTTAATTAAAGTAGGACTGAGATGCCTGATTAAAAAAATTAGAAGCAAACTGCTTTGGCTGGAAGTAATGAAGCTTTTTGGAAGGATGTAACTCATGTAAATTAGGTCTTCAGCTCGGAGTCTGTTTTCTTCTTTTTATTTTTTTNGATAGAAATTTTCAGCGCAGTCAGTTCCCTCACCTCTTCTTGCTTGACCTGTCTTGTGGATCTATCAGAGCTAGAGAGGCCCTGAGACCCCCTGGGCTCTTTCCTTTTTCATTCGTGCCTGGCTGCTCAGTCTTAGATAGCTGACATATTTGTTGGCCAGCATTAAAAAAGAAAGAGTAATCAAAAGGTAAACAAGGGAGGGAAAAAAATGATGTTCAGAAGCCTTCAAAAATAACTTTTTAAATAGAAATTATTTCCATTTTTTGAAGGTCTTTTCCCCCATAAATGGAAAGGATATGTTATATACTAGTATATAATAGCTGCAGTTATCGTACATGAAGTCATTCAACCTTGACTCAACATGGCAGTGAACAGGCTACAAAAATGTCATTATTTTTTGTGTCATCAACATATAAAATAAAAATTTATTTGCAGGCTCTTTAGATGGTCCAAACAGTACCTGTATTGACTTTCAGGGTAGTTGGGAAACTAAACATTTTTGTTTGGGATGTTTTCATTGTATTTGCTCATTGCAGCCTGGGGTATCCAGCTCCTCAGGGTTCCTGCTGTGTCTGCTGACATGGGGTGGTGTTTACTAAACTCTATTAGTTAGATTAATTATAGACTCTAAATAGATTAATTAGATTAATTAGATTCTATTAATTAGGTGGTGTTTACTAAACTCTATATTAGTTATTAGTGATATCTGAACATTAGCTGCTTCTTCAGTGAGAAAACTCGCAGTCATGTCAAAGGGGATTTTCTGCAAAGAGAGTCCAAAATCCAAGTCTTAGTAAAGTGTTATTAAATGATAACAAGAAGTTCATTCATTAAATTGAAATGTTTTATTATAGTGAGGTTTGGTTTATTTAATAAATAGAGAAGGCATCAAAAGTGAAGAAATTCCACAGGATGTTATCAGATTGGAACAGGTTGTGCTTTTCATCAGGGCTAAGAGTTTAATATCAGAAAATTGAAGTCAGCTAATTATCAAGAAGACTTTGATGGTACCAAGTTTTGAAGACTATGTTGAGCCATTTATAGGAGTCAGTAATACCAAAAATTGGTGGGTTTGAGGCATTGCACATGGTGATGCCTCTGCTTTCTATGTGGTAATTACTGGTTTCTCTATGGAAGTGGTGAGTTGCTCTCTTGAAATCTTCAGCTGCCACAGTGAAGAGAGACATGCAGAAATTTTGGTGCTCAAATAAAGTGCAGACTATTATATTAAAAAAATCACAACCTAACCCCAGAGCTGCTTAGGGTTTTGCTTGTACTGAATCCAGTTTTATTTGCAAGTCTTTAAATTCATCCTAACTTTCTTCTTAGACTCTTTTCCTTTTTTATTTTGTCAGTCCCTTTGAAGTACAACCAGACCTTTTTCTTTTTTTTCCAGTTCCAGTGTTTTTATCTCCTCCTTTCCAGTAGCCAAAGATTTAGGTGTTTTGAATGAGCACATCAGTGCTCCAGACAGAGATACTGTTTGAAATTATCCATGAACCCAGTGCCTCTGAACATTATTGAGTGACATTTGTTTCTGTTGGTTGTGTCTGCTCTGACTAACTGGTTTCCATCAGATTGGCAGCTGGGATTACGCCGCAGTGGATGGACAGCTGCGTGAACTGGAGATTGCAGCCAGGCCGTGCGATGCCTCTGTTTAATATGCCTGGAATGTATATATTCTGTGTGGATATATACATTGGAGCAACTTGCATGGCCCTGAGGGGGATCTATTTGTATTCTCACAAACTGTGATTACTTCCTCTTTTATTTTAATGACTGCTGTGTAATTATCATACTGGTTTGTATGGACAAAAAGACTCCATTTTTCTTTATTCTCCCAGAAAGTGTCTTAATGGGGTTTAAGAGCTGGGTTAGTGCTTTTGTTTTTAAAGCTGTGCTCTCCTCTACAGTTCTCTGTGATCTGGACAGAATATATTCATATATTGAATGTGAAATAGCTGTTAAGAATAAATTAATAAAATCCCGTGTAGGGTAACACCCTGCCTTCCCCCTNTAATATAACAAGTGGTTGGACAAGTAACCAGCTTCTGAATAGACAAGTGTGGTATTTCAACCACACAGGAGGAACTGAAATTAGGAAAGAAAAAAGAGGAGAAAATATTTTTACACAAAAGATGTGTTTCTTGCAAGGAAGCTGGCCAGGAAGTAAGATAAAAAACCAGACCATCCTGTGCTTCATTGATGTTTGATGACTTTCCTGTCTACATTTTAATGTAAGGTGGCATGCTCAGTTTTGTCATGTATATCCCTAATGCACCACAGGGTTGTGCACTCCTTACGTCATACCAGCTTAGTAGTGTGTTCAACTAACGTACCCCTCTACGGGCTGCTGACAGTACTTCTGCCCGTGGTTCAGCCCGTGTAGCCTCATGGAAGCAGGAACTGCATTAGTGGGCTGCAACGGGCTCCTCCTCCTCTCCTAAGGTTAGCAGAAGGTGGATTGCCAACAGTTTGCAGGAGCTGTTTGATGATACCTGGAGACACCAGTATGCAACTCTTGGCCATGTAGTATCTTGTCTTCAGCCTTCTTTCCTCCCTCTCTTCACTCCCTGACATTTGTTAGCTTTCAAAGCTGGTGTAGGCAGTTTTCATTAAACCACTACATTGCTGAACAGTGCAGTGATTAAAAAAAAAATAAATTCAACTTATTCAATATAAAACACTGATTAATAAAGTCAAGAGAAGGGGATGATTTTTCTGCTGTGGTGTGAAGAAATTAGGCTGCTCATTTCAGTTTCGAAACAGGGATGGGAATGTGTGAATTTGTGGTACTAACACTTGAGCACTGTGTTGTTTTCCCTGGGTCAAGCGTAGAGTGGTACCCCCAGGGCAGGAGTACAGTCGAGTATACATGTACAGCGAGCTTATATACATTGCCTGTTTCAGAAAAACATTTTGCTCATTTTTCACAATCTTGATCTAACAGGGATTATTAGGAAACAAGAGGAGATGGTACTACAAAGTGCTTCTCGTCTGCAATCTTTAGCCCATTTATTTCCAGCAATTTTATCCAATTGTTATGAGTCATGCTCACTCTCTGGCTAGTGTTATCTGTGTCTCTGTAGTCCGTGAGGAATTTAACTAAGAATCTTACTGTAGGACTGTGACTATCTTGTCAGAAGAGGTTTTCTCATCACTTGTTATCAGAGCGTGATTTTAATCACTGTCCCATGGGGAAGGGAGCTAGTCAGTTGGCCTCTAAAGCCATTCAACTGCACTGTCTGAGGGGAAACCTGTCAAATATTCTGTGTTCTCTGGTGCTGTAAAGCAACATCTGGGTGGAAGGAAAGGGAAAGCAAGTAATCATAATTGCATATTGCTCAAGCCAATAGAAATCACTGAGGAACATGTGTGTAAACCTTTTTGAATATTGAAAAGTGAGGTAGGAGCGGAAGAGAGCCAAAGTAATTATTTTTGCAAGGGCTATTATTTTCTGGACAGAAATACTGGGTAAAAAGGTAGAGGATGAACCTAAAACATTTTCTCTTCCTAACACATTACACTGAAAGAATATGTATTACAATGCATGTTGCTGTGTCACCTGGCAGTTGGATCTTACAGATTTGAGCAGTAACTGGGAACACTGGTGAGGACTGTAACGGCACAAGGACTGAAGGAAGCCCCTTTGTAGTGAACAGTGAGGTTGTAGCTTGTGGTGTGCATTTTAACATGGGTGTGCATGTTAACATACACCATTTAACTCTCTTTAAATCGAGAGTTAAATGGTGTATGTCTTGCCTTTTAACTACCTGGGCCTTCATTTCAGGAGCTGAGTTCAAAACTGGAGACCGTTTTCATTCTTTCTCTGTGACACTCACTGCAGTTCCCCCTCCACCCGCCCTGCCTCATATTTAATTTTATAGTTCTTTCAGACATAAACATGAAAAAAAGCAATTTTGACTTAGTTTCTGAGTGTTGCTGCAAAGAAAAGTAACAAACATCTGTTTTTACCTTAACTGCATCCATATGTTCAACCTCCCCATCACCCTCCTTACCAAAAAATTTACAGCCGTATTTGGTGGGTACTGCATGCTGCTGAATTAACTTTCTTCACAGTTAGATTAGAAGGTAAGTTCAGAGACTGAAAATGTCCATACTAAACAGTGGCCAAAAGCTACATCTACAAGAAAGATGGGGAGAGGCTGTTCAGTAGGGCCTGTTGTGACAGGACAAGGGGTGATGGTTTTAAAACAGAGGGAGGGAGATTTAGATTGGATATTAGAAAAAAGTTCTTTCCTGTGAGAGTTGTGGAGCACTAGAACAGGTTGCCCAGGGAGGTGGTGGATGCCCCTGGATCCCTGGAGACGTTCAAGGCCAGGTTGGCTGAGGCCCTGAGCAAGCTGATCTAGTTGGAGGTGTCCCTGCTTCTTGCAGGGGGGTTGGACTAGATGACCTCTGGGAGTCCCTTCCAACTCTAGCCATTCTATGATTCTATGATTCTACATTATAGTTAAGCCACGTTTTCAAGTTTTTCACTCTTCTTCCTTTGATTTACTTCCCTATTCCCCTTCTCCCCTTCCCACCTCCCAAGAAAAGAGATGATCTTGGAGAATTTTTTAAAGTTGGGTTGTGGTGGGAAATCAGATCAACATAAACTTGTGAAATTTGCTTATGGCTTACTAATTAATGGCTTGTTATGCTTGTTATGGCTTAACTTTTACAGGATTAACATCTAAAATACCATGTATATCATGTAGTGGTTTGAGATGCTCCCTGAGTATGTTATTGTCAAGGGCTGGTTACTTTGTTTTATTTTATTACTTCTCCTTTGAAGGCTGTGGAACGATTCTGGCCTTACTGAAGTTTTGGGTTCATAGAGGACTAACAGGAAAATGGCTGTTTTACAGAGATATTTGAGAAGCAGTGAAACAAGCCTTTCTGTTGTCTTTGTGGTATGTGGCATGCTTTCAGAGAGAAACGATCCAGATATTCGTGGAACTAAAGATATCTCTCAAGCAAAGGTTATTCCTTTCCAGCTACATAATGCCTCTCATAGGTGTGAAACCAGTTGAGTGAATTTCCCAAATCTTTCTACCTAAATGGTTGTATTCTCCAGAGGGATTCATCACTATGAGGTTGTACACGATTCCTCTGCCACTGGAAGAACCTGCAGTTTCTTAGTAATACTGACTAACACTATTAGTACATGAATTAAGAAAATTAAGAAAACTGGGCTGTAATTTTTTTTAAAAAGACTTTTTGACTAATGGTCATTTTATTGTACATTCTCCAGGAAGTGGTAGGTTGCTTTCTTCAAAGGAGATATTAATTATCTCTCTAAGGAAAGGATTCCCTGCTCCTAGCTGATTTTCTTTGACAGGTCAAACAAAAGTCTGAGTGACATCTGGTGACTAAAATGCCCTCTATTTCTCTTCCTATTGTTATGTAAATTGAGAAAAATGGGGATTGATTCTAGCTCCACCATTACATGTTTCTGCTGACACAGGGAGGTCATCTTGCATCCTTCCATATGTGATCCTTCTGACTGAGACATCAGAACATGGAGGTGACATCTGGATTGACTTTGAATACAATCTGTGAAAAGGAAGGAATCATTTAGGGTTGCTACTACACTGTCTTGGTCATAATTAAGAGATGTTGATACTAAATAAAGAAATCTTTACTTTTCTTCTGAGTAATTAAAAGAAATGCCACAATGTTTTGTGCTGAAGTCTAGCTGCTATGTCTAGACCTAATTGTCTGAGCATCATTGCCTTTACTCAAACAGATTTTCAAATTTCTTTTGGATCTCTGAGGACATATGGTAAAGAGAACATGGAATCACAGAATCCAATATAATTATAGAATGACAGGGCACCTTCACCAGACCAGGCTGCTCAAGGCCCCGTCCATCCTGGCCTTGAACACCTCCAGGGAGGGGGCAGCCACCACTCCCCATGGCAACTTGTGCCAGGGTCTCACCACCCTCAGAGGGAAGAATTTCTTCCTCATATCCCATCTCAATCTACCCCCTTCCAATTCAAAACCATTCCCCCTCATCCTATCACTACAGGCCCTTCTAAAAAGTCCCTTCACAGTTTCCTTGTAGGCCCCTTCAGGTACTGGAAGGCCACTATAGAAGATCAACCTGGAGCCTTCTCTTCTCCAGGCTGAACAACCCAACTCTCTCAGCTGTCCTCATAGTAGAGATGCTCCAGCACTCTAATCATGCAGATACGAGTATCTGTGGTGCTTTATGACACCTTGTTAACTGTGGTGGGACATGAGCCGAATACAGACTTTCTCAGTTCTTCTGGCTGAAAAGGAAAGTCTGTGTCAGGGGGCTGTTGTAATCCTGGAAATGGAGGTTGGAGGTTCTCATGGTTTTTTGAAGGACCAGGTGGAACATAATGATTTTGAAAGACTTGTTTCTCTGTAACTGTAAATCCCAAACTCCAGCTAAATCATAAACACGGATGTTTCTGTCTTTTAAAGACAGAAAATGGAGAATTTGTGGTACTTCATAATTCAGGCTCCCTGTGTGACCTGCTCTAGGGAACCTACTTTGGCAGGGGGTTGTTCTTGATGGTCTCTGGAGGTATGATCTCTGGAGGTCCCTTCCAACCCCTACAAATCTGTGATTCTGTGATTCTTGTTTTAATATCCCAGCAGAATTCTCTTCTGCACTGAGGATGAGTGACAGACAAATGGAAGCTCTGCAGCTGAGACTGTGTGGTCTGGGAGTGTGATGATGATGAGCATCATGTATTTGAATAAGCAGTGGGATTCACTGGGATTCAGTGGGAATCTTTTCTGGTTTGGAAGGTGGTGAGTTCCTCTGAGATCTGGACTCTGCCTTTTGACCACTGATCTTTCATTGATGGAAGAAATTGTCCTGTGTCAATTTGGGCTCTTGTAGTGGATGTATTTGAACTGCTATTGTGTTCCTGCTTTTTTTTTTTTTTACTGCTTTTTTTAATTTATTTTTTGCATACTAGCACTATGTAAGGGAGTATGATTTGTAGAGTTAGCATTGGGAATTGGAGGACATAACCAGATTTCAGGGGTAAGACAAAATTCTGACCCTTTTTAAGTGCTGAACTATTTAGGAATGGAAGTTTCTATACTGATCATAAATCAATACACAAGGCAGTTACCAAATCTGAAGCTTATTATTTCCTCATCTTACCTATTCTATTTTATGCTCTATCTAAAAGAAATGCACGGGTGCTTCAAGAATATTTTATTCATTTTTGATAATAGATTGGGTATATATTTTATAGGAAATGAAGAGCAGAGCATATAGGTGCTGTAGCTTGCCCAAAGTATTTTAAAAAGCACAGAATAACTGACATTCATGACTGGCTGAATTCTGCACATCCCATGTTCATCTGGTTGTACCCTTGATGCAATGCAGAATTCCTCTTTGTTAATAAAAATATTCCACTAAATATGTAAGTAAATGTACATTATTTTTTTTTATCTGGATGATTAAAAAATCCAGCTTTTTATGGAGAGGATAGAGCTGCTGACCAGTGTGGTGTTGCTTTGATAATGTCTCATGTCTTAAGTGACATCAAATTCTATGACCTTCTGATTGCCTTGGCACCGTGAGTCACAGAAGCCCGGATTTGAATGGTAATGTGTCTCATCACTGGGACAGGGACTCTGATGGTCTTACTGAGCTTCAGTGTTTTGTGAATCCGGTAACTGCTGTTCCTCAAGAAGTACACATTGAACCACAGTGTTTGTATGGCAGCTTTCAGCCAGCTTTTAGATAAACTTACTCACCAGTACTTTGAAGACTGAGGTGCTACCCAGAGTGGGAAAGAGTGTTAGAATCTGTCCATAGAGTAATTGCAACTCCTGTTCTGGTGAGTTCAGGTGTTTCAAAAGCCTTGCCAAAGGTCAAGTGTTTGGGATGCTGTGGCTCCTATCACAGGGTGATTATTTTTAATGATCTTAATAGTGCATTCTACTTTTGGTTTTGTTATTTCTGTAACAGAAGACCACTGTGTGTCCTGATAATAGCCTTTATTGCTATCTAAAAAGAGTTGTTTGTAAGAATGAGATCAGTGTGTTCTCCCATTGCATCAAAAAGTTATAACAGAGGGCTAAAATCAATCAGGAAATTCAAAGTGTAAGGAGCCTCAAGGGATGTTGAACCATGAAAAAGAAGAATCTCTGAGAGAAAAACATGGTGTTCTAATCTCCAAGAAGTGGCTAGTGGTTTAATGTTTTAGCATTCGAGCATCCCAGTTAAATTTCACTTTACTTGAGCCCACAATGAAGGTGGTTCCATCTCTGCTGAGTGATCGAAGATTTTCTGTAGAATTAGCCTGGTTTTGTGGATAATGAAGGGGCCTGGATGGCAAGAAACAACTTGTTGAATTTTGGCTGCTTGGTTTTATCTTCTAAGTCAGTGGGCCCGTAAGTGGCGACATGGAAAACTAGTTGGCCATACCTAGGCAAGAGGTATGAGTTCACACCTTTCAGAATAATTATTTTAAAGAAATCACTAAGCAAGAGATGGCATTTTCATGTACCATAAAAGAAGTGATGAAGCACGTTGCTGAAGTTCCAGAGAAGCTTTTAAAACCTCGCTGCATCATATCGTCACGTTCTCCTCTAGCTCCATTTAGTATTAGACTTGCTGTTGGTGGCTTAATGCATCCTAAAGTTGTTTCCTCTTTTTGAGTAAAGATGAAAATAAGAAAAATAAAAAGCTTGGTGGTGCTTTTGTTGTAGTTCTTGCTGTGAAGTGAAGCAACCAAGTTTAAATAGAAAGTAGAACGCTCTTAACACCTATAAAACTTTAAAAAAAAAAACTTTTCTGAGTTATGATATAGTCAGGATAAGGCAGTGTTAGAAAGGAAAAATGGAGCCAATAAAGAGGGTTTCTGATTATAATAGCTTGTTTCTGTTTAATATCATTGAGCAGGATGAGGTTTTGCAGAGTTTCTCATGGAAATAGCATCCACGGTACTAAAATGATTACCTCATTCTTAGTACCAGTGCCAAGCACTTAGCCCCACAGTGAACACACGGGGTTGATTTTCAGCATGAAACAAGCCAGAAGTGTGGAATGACATTTTCAGGTGACAGTTACGGTTCTATTGCCTGTAATTAGCACCTCTTAACATGCAAACCTGCCTGTGCCTTTTCCAGGCTGTTGAAGCTCAAATACGAAGCTTTGGACAGACCCCTTCCCAACTGCTCATAGAACCACATCCTCCAAGAAGTTCTGCCATGCAGGTGGTAAGTACCACGTTAGTTCTTCACGACCTGCTGGTTTGTTCACTTCCTTTTCTACCCTGAAGTTACCAAACCGGCTTCACTTTGCTTTTGTGGGATCTCGTTATTAAAAACAGCAGATGAGTTACAGTTCTTGTAGGACTGAGAGTGCCTGCAGTGCTTAACTATCATTTCATTTATTGCTGAAAGTATTGTATTGATTTCTAGGACAGACCTTTTTTGTCAGTGTGATCTAAGAACACTTCATCAGTTGATTTTCTTAATACCATACCTGTACAGGTGAGAGCCAGTCATCGTGGAGACAATTTAGCTAATCTTTGGCAGATTCCCCGAGAAGCATGGATTTAGGAGGTGGAACTTCCTTGTTGTTTCCCCCAGGCATAGGTTTTCCCCTAAAACCAGGATTACTGGGAATTCATGAGCTGAAACTTACATAGCAAAGAATGTGACTAAATGTGTTTTGCAGTAAAGCTGGGGTGATAAAATCCAGGCAGTGAGCATTAACATGCTTTCCCTTTTACCTCCACTTGTGTCTAATATAATTTTATTATACAAACTATTATTTTATTACTGATTACTTTCCATATCGTGTTGTGTGCAGTCCTTGGGTCTAAAACATCATTTGTGTTGTCATAGGTCCAGAACTAAGTTTGTTAAGTGATATTCTGACAAGTGAAGCAAACAGTCTGCTAATTCACAAGATTTTCAGAAGGTTACACTCTTTTATTGTTAAAATGGACATTTTACAGTGAAATATTAAACAATAAAGAAGACATTTTCTTCTTGTATGTTCTCTAAGATGGATTCAAGCAGACTAAGGCCAAGCAGACTTAAGGCTAAACACAATTCTGAAGCACAAAAGGTTTCAGAACAGTTACACAAAAGCCTGTAATGTTTCCAAAGTAGCTTACAAACCTGATGTTGGAGTCTAAGAAATGTAAACTGTCATGGCAAAATGAGTTCCTAACCTTTCTCAAACATGTCCTACGTTGCACACAAGACTTGCTCAGTGGACAGTCCCACCATGCCAACCTCCCTTTCTGCAGACAGAGCATAACACTGTGCTGCAGGCATACTCCTGCCCTGGGAGGAGTCTACTGGATGGACAGACCTGATTTGTGATCTGTTGGCCCACTGCACCTCCCACACAGTGTCCAAGGGCTACAGACCTGTGTGTGCAACCCCACAGGGCTCCCTCTCTTTCAGAAGAGCCCTATAACAGGGTCCTCTCCTCTGTTGAGGAGCCCAAGCACTCTCATCATACAGCTCCACACCATATGGGTGTCCCTGTGCCGTGGTGCCACGCACTGGGCGCTTGCCCTAATTGAGAGGGCTTTGTTTCAGGAAGAGGAGGAACTTGAGAAGTTGATTGTTGACGTGATTGTCAGACCCATTGTTGCATAAATACATTTGATGCCAGGAAGCAGTCTGTGTGGCTTTGTCATAATATTTTTCATGATGCTGAATTTGCAGAGATTTAGTGTGTAATAGAAGAAGTCCAGTTCTATGAAGTTAACCGTTTCTAACTCCTGTGGGTTTGTGAGCTGAGGAAAAACCCCTTAGCTCTCCGCTCGCTTTGCCCAGTTCTGTGGTTATTAATAGAGGGCTTTACAATAGCACTGCATTAAGTGGTTTAAAAAGGGCTATTCCTGGAGCTGAACCACAGCAATGGTGTTTTTCCTGTCAACAAGCTTGAATTATTTTGAGTCGTGTTATTTACCGAGCTCGGCTTTCATGTGCACCGCGCCGGCGTTGTCTGTGCGCGCGTATGCATGAGCGCGGCCGGCTCCAGAGCTACCACGTGCTGAGTTAAGTGCACAAACCATAATATACACCAGGTGTAGTAATTAGCAGTCACACGAAGGCTGCCTATTTGTCTGGTTTTGCTGCTGTTGCTGTATCCCCTTGTGTTTTCAGCCATCAGATAGCTGGATTTAATTGAGGCCACATCAGATGAGGCATTACTGACACCTTTAATTGAATGAGCATCCAGGGAGGATTAACTCATAATATTGATTGGCTTTTAGCCACTTGCTCAGAAGGGTGTCTGGGTAGCTTATTAGTTGCTTTTATTTACACCTTTATGCAAAGAGTGTAAATAGGAATTCATAGAGCAATATGTTTTTCTAAGTACTCTTAATAACTTTTTAAAAAGGAGTGATAATAAAAATGCAAATGTATTTAATTTTTTTATTAGTTCTGTATAAATATACATTAAATGTATGCACTTACATACACATATATGTAATGAAATACTGCAGGTGGAAAAGAGCCAAGAAGACTTCATTAGTGTTCTAATTCATTTATTAGAAAATTACAAATACTAGAGTGGAATGGCTACTGGTGATGAGGAGAGTGGTATTGCTGCATCTCAGTGGAGTTCTCACACAGTCTCAAACCCACCAAGTTTTGCTTTTCATCATTATGCTTGATAGCTGGATCGAAGGTCCTCAAGAGCTTGTTTCAGCATTTGCAGTCTTGTTAGAAATCTTAGTTAAAAAGTTATTACACTTTTCAACTTAGAAAGTGGAAAACCTAAAACCTAAAAATACTATGTTGAAAACAGGAGTCTGGGTTCATTCTCTGTCTTTAGTATTTCTAGAAACGAGGCAGGATAGTGTCTGTAATCACGTCCACTTTATATTCTTTGCAACTGCATTTAATTATGTTTGTCCTTTGAAACACATTTGCAGTGAAGTCTTCTACTTTGCATTCATAAATCACATTTTGTACACCAGAAATATATACAGAACATATATCTAGTGTATGTGTGTATCTGTTTATTTTAATGTGCTTTCATGTTCTCATCTGGCTTGTAAAGAATTGCAGTCTGCCAATTTATGCAACTTGAGACAAACTCTGGGAGCAGGAATTTCTTTTGCTTGCTTTCTTTTTTTTTTTTCTTTTTTCCCTCCCTCTCTGCTAGTTTGGCATTGCTTCCCTTGACATAATATCTCTGCAGATACGAAGGAGAATTCTTTTGGCAGAGATAGGTGATTGGAAACTTTTAGTTTAATCTGCTGAGATCTGTATGAAGTTTGTATATAGTCACCCTGTGTTCAGAAAGGCACTCAGATTAATAGTGGGCATGAAGGTTTTTCTACCTAAAATGGTTGTTTCCACCAGCCTAACCACTATTACTGCATTTGCTTTTCACTGCAGCTCCTATGGAATCTTGAGAGTTTTAATCCAATCTTCCTTCTCTTGTCCTGTCTTCTCCTCCCCGTGTTTTGTTTTCCTGTGTATTTGGGTTCTTGTTGTGTGCACTCAACAGTATCTCCTCCTGCAGAGCCCGTTGATGTTCACAGACCAAGCTCAACAGGACGTTATCATGGTTCTAAAGTTCCCATCCAACTCCCCTGTCACCCACGTAGCCGCTAACACCCAGCCAGGTCTGGCCACTCCGGCTGTGATCACGGTTACCGCAAACCGGCTGTTTGCTGTGAACAAGTGGCACAATCTTCCTGGTGAGTAAACTAAAGTGAGCAGCCACTCTAGAAACCACTGCCATGGAGCAGTACTTCCGTTATCTGTTTCCAAACTGGCTGCAGAACTGTTTGAAATCCCAAGTGTGGAGAACAAGTGCAGTTTGTTGACACAAGTTTTCCTTAAAAGGGTAATCTGAGCTGTTGTGTAAGAAGATGCATATCAGAGATTCATGGAATCACAGAATGCTTTGGGTTGGAAGGGACCTCGAAGATCATTTAGTTCCAAGCCCAATGCCACGAGCAGGGAAACCTTCATTAGACCAGGTTGCCCAAAGCCAGATCCAACCTGGCCTTGAACCCTGCCAGGGATGAGGCTTCCACAACCTCTCTGGGCAACCTGTTTGTGTAACACACAAAGGGTTTGTAACAACAATATATTGCTTTCAAGACCACCAGGCATTCTTTGCAAGAAGACAAAACCAGTGTTTCATTATTTGATCCTAATAAAATCACACCCTTCCTCTTGAATTTGTTTTTCAGTCAGGTGACTGAAAGACAAAGTCAAGGTTTGAAGCATGTAGAAGATGTTTGAAATCTTTTTTGCCATTTTAAAACCCCCTATGTTAAAGGCACTTAATGAGAATTAGAAGATAAAAATAGATGAGAAGTCTGCATCATCTCTAACTCAGACATCCCAGAGTGCTTATGTATATCCTGAGGGAACGGCATGAAGCTGTGCCAGGGGAGGGTCAGGGTGGGTGTCAGGAAGAGGTTCTGTCCTGAGAGGGGGTTGGGCACTGGCACAGGCTCCCCAGGGAAGTGGTCCCAGCCCCCAGCTGGGCTGAGGTCAAGCAGCGTCTGGACGATGCACTCAGTGCCCTGCTCTGACTTGTTTGTCCCTGTGTGGAGCCAGGAGTTGGACTTGATGGTCCCGATGGGTCCTTTCCAGCTCAGGAGATTTTAGGATTCTCTGGTTCTGTGATTCTCAGGACAGGACTTGGAATTGCCTCTCAATGTTTTACAAGTGGAAGCATTGATGTGTTATTTCACCCACCCAAGAGATGCTAAAAAGAAAGGTGGGAAGGAAGGGGGGAAGATGTCCTTGACTAGATAACGGGTTGTGAGCAAGAACTGTTGGCAGGTCTCGATGTTTGTTTGAAAGGAGGATGGCAATATCCTCTCATACCTTGGATGTGTGACCTTGGGCTTTTGATTCAAGGCTTTTAACTAATAGACTTCGTGGACATACAAAAGTATTGGGAAAAGAAGAGTTTCTGATGTGGTAGGAGTTGATTTTGATTTCATCTTAAGTCTGTTCATTGATGATGTGTGAGCAAGCAACTCGTTGTCAAGTGCAGTGATGAACTGTTTTGAGTTGAACAAAACCTTCAGATTTGGGGTTTTTCCTAACCTCTCAAAGGGAGAAAAGTAAGCTGTGTTTTTTGAGTCACATTTTTTCTTTTAGAGGCATTGTATACATGACAGTTCAAAACAAACAGCAGCCATCAAACCAAAATCAACCAAAACCCACCTCACCCCACGTCTTTGAGAGTGCAGTGATGGAACGAGGACTGTTAGTGGGGTACTACACTTAAGGTGGACTCATGAGATCAGCCTTTGCTGTTGGTGCCTTCAAATTTTATACCATAATGGGATCTGCTAGGATTAGAGGGCAGGTATCATGACTGCTCTAGACCTCCTGCTGTGCCCTTAGCATTGTCTTTACTAACGAGGCATCGTGACAAAAATGTTAAGTTGCTAAGTGACCAGTTGTCACTGATGTGTAATTAAAAATCTCATTCCTGCTTTTGTGTAAGAGTTTGGTGGCTTTGCTGACATCTAATGACACTGGTACCCAACAGGGTGCCTCCCTTTCGTCACGGGGATTTGATGTTCTGTTCTGCAGCAGAACTCTGGCTTCCCAATTCCTTACAGAACTCAGCTATCGATACTATTTTTGTAATAACAATGAATTTATGGAAGGTAGGTAGAAAAATCATAGGTGTGAGTATTCACCCCTTGTTGGTTTTTCCATTTCCAAGATGTTGTGTAGGTTGCTTAGGGGAGTAGGGGGGATTTTGCTTGCCTGCTTGTTTGTTTTAAGTGAGGTTGTGGGGAAAACAAGGGCTTTTCTAGAGCACTGAAAGAAAATGAGGAGGTAAACATTTCACCAGTATGCCAGGTGCCCAGATGAAATGTGGGTCAGGAGAATTGTATATTAACTTCCATGCAAACTCGCAAATAAAGGTTTTTTTGGTGATGGATGAACCCTTAAACACTGGATGACTGTGAGATTTCCCTGTCTGCATCATAACTGACTTTAAAAAAAAAAAATGTCCTTTGTGCTTCACTTGTTCAAAGAAGTGCTTTAAAAAGTAAAGAGGAAAATAGTATTTGCTACAGTCAGCAGATGGTTGTCACATTTTGTTTTCAGTGCTCTTTACCACTTAATTTTGTTTTGTTGCGACAGGAGAGGTTGCCAGTAAAGCATCTGCTAGAGCTTATGGCTCAGGACCGGAGCTGCTGCTGATGGCATACATTCAGAATAGCACTAATCTAAAATAAATGTTTAATAAGCAGCCCATGAAAGCACCTGGATTTTTTTTTTTAATTCAGTTGATGCAGAAGAATCTTACATAATTAAAAAAAAAAAGGGGATGTAGCTTTGATTTATAAAATGTACGTGGCTTTATGTATTTAAAAAAATGCAGAGTTTTAAAATCTTCTTCCCTGAATTCCAGCTCATCAAGGTGCTGTACAAGACCAGCCTTACCAGCTGCCAGTGGAAATCGATCCTCTCATAGGTCTGTCACTTCCTTCTCTCTTTGCGATTCATTAAGCTCTGTATGGTGGCCCTGAAGTGTAGATTACGGTTGTTTTTCACTTGCTGGTTGCTGGGAATGGAATTTTCCTGATAAACCATTTGCATGCAAATTGGAATGCAATGAGCTGTGGCTATGCTGGTATTTCATCAACTCCCCCTCGTTGGTTTGCCTAATTTGAACAGGCCTAGGACGCGTGTCAGTGAAAATTAATATGGATGCTGTAATAATGTGTGATTGAGAATGTGCATGAAGTACTGTCAGGATAATATTGGATCTTTTCATCACTCAGACTTGTTGATGAGCAGGAGCGAGGCACGTTATGATGAATTGGTGCACTGGTAATGTGATGGAGCTCCTTTGCTGAGGAAATTTTCATAATAACAGTGGGGTTCTTAACTGCACCGCGTTGTGAAAAATAAAACCATGGTGCCAGAGTTTCATCATTAAAGGAAGGAGATCAATCCTTTCTTCATAGACCTGCTGTTCAGGCTGAGGGGATTAATGTGTAATTGCAAAACGGTTTCAAAGTTGAAATATATTGCCCACTCTGCTTTAGTATTGAGAGATTGGTGCTCATTTTTCAAGGGTATTGCATCTTTTGATCAGCATCACTAGTTAAATTTGTGTATGGTTTTCTTTTATTAAAAAGGGGCGGAGGAATGTCTCTCTCGTTTAATGACTCGGTGTAATAGATTCTGTTCATGACTTTTTATTATGGAGGTTTATTAGTTTAAATAGAGCTCATTTTTCTATTAGCATGCTTAGAGTTTGGTCAGTTCTTTCGTTGCAGACCCAACTTTGGGGAGTGTGTGCTTGGACTGTAATTCAGGAGCCCGTGGCGTGGCAAAAGGAACCTTAAACGGGATCAGAAAAGAAATCCAAACCACCTAACCCCAGAATACAAACTAGATTTAGGATGATTCACAGGAGTGAAGACGACAGAATTGCCCACCCCACCTCCCAGTGCCATTAGAGTTCAAACTTGGCTTTCTATTTTAAACTCATCATTTCAGGGTAGTGGTTTAAGTGAAAGTGGCCAATTATAGAAGCATGGAAAAATCAGAGCACAAATGAACTTGCCTGCATAGGTTAGAAAGACAGGTCTATCAGCCAGTGAGAATTAATTACAAAACTGATATGCTTATCACAGTAGGTGCTGCATTGTGTTGGTCTGAACATACAGACTGTTGCTGTGCAGCCATTTTGCTGGATAAGTCCTGTGATAATTAAACTGGGAACAGCATGGGCATATTAAAACATTTTACAGGGCTGATAAAATTAAAATGTTCTTCCAAAGTTTTTAAAATCAATTCCCATCTGAATAATATAATATTCATAATTTAGAGTGGGGAGGACATATGCTGTAACTCTCCTGTCTTTCCTCAAATGGATTTTATTAAAAAAATGTTTTCAGCAGAAAATGTATATTCTGCTTTAAAACCTGCTATTAAGTAGATCTTAAAAATATAAATAAACATTATGTCAAAAAAACACTACCCCAACATCACGTTGGGCCCATCTGAGAAATCATGATGATTTCTCTACATATTACAAAGAACATTAGGAATGAAACACGTTTTTAACTTTAATTTTTCATAATTTGAAAATTCTAATTACATATTCAGGCTTCATTTCCAAAATACTTGGACTTTTGTTTGATATTAAACATCTTTGATATTCACACTTCTGAAAAAGGGTTTAATATTCTCTTCAACAATAAATCTCATACCAGCCTTGTGATTACATTGGACATAGTTTAAAAGGTTTTTAGGGTTCACTGTTAAGTGAAGAACCCATCAGTGGGTATGAGCAAGTAATTATGTAGATAATATTAAAGGTTTTTAATTGTGGCTAGACACATTTACCTAGAAATGGCACCTAAGAGGACCACAAAATTCCACTTTTATGATTATAGCAGGAATCTTGTTGCTGTCTTGGTCATGAGGAGGGATTCCTGCTGTCCTCATCTTCCAATTGCACGGGAAGATGTTAAAGAGCAGTGTCCTATAGGACACAGGTCCCAGACCTCTTTTTGAGCTGAGGTCTTTTGAAGGTCTTACCCACACTAAATGTGTTTAAATGGGTTCAGTTGCCAGTATTTTGTCATACATATCATTTCACTGTGCATTTGTAACACGTGGTTGTTACTCTTTAAGTGGTCCCAACAGTGGTCAACTCCTCCTTATGTGTTACCTGAAGAGCAAGTGGCAATACCTTGGTAAATTACAGTGTGTTGAGCTTTTAAATGTAGTGAAAGCATGCATAAAGGCTTTGATATAGAGCAAACAGGAGAAGCCCAAGGCTTAGGGGATGGCTGGCCCAGGAGAATGAGAAGAAGTTAAAGAACAAAGCGTAAAGAGCATGAGTCCAGGACAGATAGAGGTCCAGGGGGCCACCTAGATGGAAGTAATGGTGCTCCAAGCAGTTGGAAAACAAATCTAGGCCCATGAGAACTTACTTGCCTGGGCCATGAGTCAAGTTCCCTCAGGAACAAAACACATTGAAATGTCTTCCTACAGTGTAGAATTTTACTGATATACATCCATAGGAACACATACATATATATATGCACACACATCGATTCATAAGGACAAAATGTAATATGAAAAATCTGTTCATTAATTGATTCCTGTCCTTTCTGTGGGTTTCCAGTGCAAGATTATCTGGTGATCAAAGTAGGGTAAATGTTTTCTCTCAACCCTAGAAGAGATCATGGAGATAAGCCAATTAATTTTTCTGCAGTGCCCAAAAAAGTGTGAAGTAGTAGTGACACTTGCTGCAGTCGTTCTTTTTTTATATTACAGTGCTCTCACAATGAAATACAACTTGTGTTTGAAGTAATAATCCCATTGTCTGCTGCATTTGAGCCACTGTATAGTGTTTATTGATATAAACTGTCTTGCAATTACATTCCCTTCATTTGTTTCTTGATTTTTAATTTCCTACTCTGGAAGAAGGGGGTAAAGAAGCTTACTACATTTTTTTTGTAACATTCTTTTCCTCAGTCTTTCATTTATATTTGTCAGCTGCATTTGACTTAAAGAAGGGATTTCTTCTATCATGAAGCATATACTACAAGGAACTAGCATTGTTCCCAGAAGTGTAATGAGTATTTTCTAGTAAAACAAGAAACAAAATGTCCCTGCCACAAAAAACAAGTGTCAGCAGTGAGGAGTAGTTTTGATGTGAACTGAACTTTCTAAAATGTGCTTTTTGTTCTGTGAATGTGGATACTAAAATATCTTGATTTGTGTGTTTCTCTGTTCAGCCAGCAATACAAGTATGCACAGAAGGCAAATCACTGACCTTTTAGACCAAAGCATCCAGGTACATTCCCAATGTTTTGTCATCACCTCTGATAATCGTTACATCTTGGTCTGTGGCTTTTGGGACAAGAGTTTCCGAGTTTATTCTACTGACTCAGGTAATGTATTTTTAAAATGTGTGAATAGTCTATAAAAGATTTTTCTGTGTATTGTCAACCTACTGTTTCACATATAGAATGAATGAGGCACTGGGGGAGAAAATGAAGTATGTATTTATTCCCTTTATTAATAATATTTGTCAAATCTTTTCTTACCTACCACTACTGTGTATTGAGTGCCATCGTTTTTGTGGAATGATGGCAAATGGAAGACAAGGAGCTCTTGCTTAGCCATAGCATCACACTTCAAAGCACACCTGGTCTTACTATGCAGTTTCCACAAGTAAACGAGGTTTTGTGAAGATTTGCATACCAGGAAAATTAATTGTTCATAGAGTGCTTACTTGAATTTAACTCTGGTTGATTTTCACCACCTGAGGTATGGTTTTTTTGAGGGAATACAGGCAGGCACCACAGAATAAGAACAGAAGTGAAATCTTGAAATCTGGTGAAAGAATACTTATGAAAGCCTTTGAAAGCTGTGCTCTAATAGAAAAATTGATTTGGAGCCACCGAATTCTTTCATATAACATAAACTGATCAATATATAATGGGCAGCAGTTAAATTAGTCTGTCAGCTGGCATGTATCCAAAGCGTTGAAGTCATGCATGTGTCATGCTAAATAGAAAAGAATCTCTCTGTGTAAGAGCTCCAGGAATTTAAAAGCTATGGAGGCCCAGAAAAAAAAGAAAAAAATAGTAGGATTTTTTTCCCTTTCATTATCTTATAATGGGAACAGCGACCTCACTGCAAGGTATTTCTTTGGGATTAATGACCCAGTGTGGTTAATGTGTGTGTGCCATCAAGCCTTCCAGTAGGTTATTAATCCCTAAGGAATATCCTACATGTTTGTCATCATTTCTTAAATATATTAGTTAATAGTGTTTTTCACACTTGGCAAACCAAAATATTTAACAAAATGGGAGGGTCTTTAATGAAATTCAGGTAAGAGTAGCTCTTGTGGTGTATTTTAGCATATCTGTCACTTTTGCAATTTTAAAGGTCTAAGTATGAAGAAGTTCCATTTACTTCCTATTGACTGCCTACAATTCATTATACAGACATCTTGTTAGACCCTTCTTAGTTAAATTTTCTCGCTCATGAAAATAAATTTACATAGAACCGTGAATTTAAAGGAGATCTTCAGATAAGTTAGCTAGCAGCAATAAATATTCCCTGTATGTTCTTGATTTATATGACTGGAGAACTCATTATTCTATGTTGAAGGATGTATTTTACTTTAAACGTATGGAAGAAGCTCGTATGGTTTTGGTAGCTTTGTCCTGTATCAATCTGAACTACAAATATCTCATTAAATTACATCCTCTGTGTAAGTCAGATACACCAGGCATCTCATTACTACCACAGCTGATTAGGGTATAAACCAAAATACAGCTGTCAAAAAAAGTTGCAGATTTGTGTCTCTTGTGTGTCTCCTGTTTGCCAGCATAGCATCTCTAGCTGTAGTTTAAATCAAGTGAATTCAGGTGTAGTTTATTTTGCTTCAAATAAAAATGAGAATATAGCAGTGAAACACTTTGAAATCTGCAAAACAGCAAAGGGAAAAGGTGATGTGATCCCTAATGCATAATGGCAAGTGATCCCAAGTGTTGAACTCAGTTATATTTTAGCACTTACACAAAAAGGAAACCTTTTTCCTATTGGATTTTGGGTTCGTTTAGTTGGGGTTTTTTTAACAGGAAATACTTGTAACATAAATCATGGGTTCTCAGCACAGCTAGTATAGCAGAGGCACAATAAAACCTTCCTCCAGCAGTGGGAATGATTTCTAGGCAGCGTTTTAGATTCAGTAGTGCAGAGACTTGAGTCTTCTTTTTCATTTAATTATTTGTAGCACAGCTGTCAGATAAAGCATTAGCTAAGTTGAAAATGGGATATCTGGGTGCATATGCTGCAGTTTGATATTACTGTATAGAGGGGACAATTCATGATAAAGGAAACAAACAAAAAAAACTGAGGAACACCTATGAGATTAATGATTTTGTTGTTGTTGTTACTAATATGAAAGAGCAAAAGCCTGTTTCTGGTTTGGGTGGAATTGATTGAACCTTAGCTGCACAGTAACAAAGTGAAACTAACCAGGCAGTGCAACTGCATGGAGCAACTGTCAAACAAATAGACTTGAAAAATGTTTGTTTTCTAGAACAGAACCTATAAACATAGAATATAATTGAAAGAGAGATCTCTATAACTCAGCAATGTTTATAGCATAAACATGTGTTCTGAAAGTATAAATCACCTCAGGTAGTTGGATACCTACAGCTACACGACTGAAAAATATACCCCATAATTAAATTATCCTGAAATCTAAACCATGTAATTGACAACTTGAATTTTCAGGGGAAAACCTACACGTGGTAAGGTGCTTCTGTGTATTGCCAAAATGAGGTGATGTAGCTGTGAGTGTTGTGCTGCTTCGGCCTGGGAAGCTTTGTGACTTTGTCTGACTAAATCTGTCGACTGGTCACCTCCTGAGATGGTTAGGTGACCCTGTGGCACAGAGTAAAGCCCTGGTGTGCAGTGGGGACCACTGTAGGACACTATTACAGTCTCACAGAGATGAGTTGAGGACTTGATCCCTGAGTTACTCTCCATTCTGATACAAGATAGGTTTACACCATAAATGTACCCCTAGGATTCAGACTCTTCTAGTTGGGAAAGGTTCACATGCTAGTTCCACTTCATTCCACAGTTCCTCTCAGAGGATTATAATTATCTAATGAATTGTGTCAGGTTTTTTGTTTTAAATCCGATGTTAAAAGTTTCCTTTAAATTGCATCATTTTATTCTATTTTTTCTTCACATTCTAAAGTAATTCTTTTTTTATTTTTGGTAGATATTCCTACTTCTCTCTTGGTGTTTTGTTTGGTTTTTTTTCTCTGTTTTTCTCCACTTTGATGCCATTATCCTTCTGATCTTCTGTTGCAGATGAGGCTGTTAACATTATTTTTCTTCTTTCCTCAGAACCACTCCATTAAGTCTTTTGTTAGTGTTATTTGTTGTCTGGGTACGAATGCAGTGCCCTTGTACTGCACAGAGAGAGGGCTATGAAATATATCCTACTAGCTGTATTATATCTTTGATCATTAATTCATGCAACAAAGTATTAAGATGTGGCTAATTTAACTTCCAATGCTGATTTGTGTTACTATTTGTCATGTTATTAGCTACTGTCTTTAAATGTGTTTCAGAACATTTTATTTCAGGTACAGCAGTTGGGTGTTCCCTATTTCATTTTAGGCCCATGTTAATCCTTCCAAAAGCCGTCCCTCCTTTCCCCTCCTGTTCTTCCTCATTCTTTATTCAGACCAAGGCACGAATGGATATGTGGTCATTTCGGCTCATAGAATTCTCATAGAGGGTTCTCATAGAATCATAGGAATTCATAGGATCCCCTGAGTTGGAAGGGACCCATAAGCATCATCGAGTCCAACTCCTGGCTCCACACAGCCCAGCCCAGTCAGAGCAGGGGACTGAGCGCATAGTCCAGATGCTTCTTGACCTCAGCCCAGCTGGGGGCTGGGACCACTTCCCTGGGGAGCCTGTCCCAGTGCTCAACCCCCCTCTCAGGTCAAAGCCTCTTCCTAACATCCACCCTAAA
The DNA here is from genome assembly GCA_013399135.1 of Heliornis fulica. Lineage (NCBI taxonomy): Eukaryota > Metazoa > Chordata > Aves > Gruiformes > Heliornithidae > Heliornis > Heliornis fulica. The sequence continues at coordinate 144,262 of VXBZ01005962.1, forward strand.
TCTCCCCTGTGGCAGCTTCATGCCATTCCCTCGGGTTCTATCCCTGGTCCCCACAGAGAGGAGATGGGCGCCTGCCCCTCGGCAGGAAGCCCCCGACCACCAGGAGGTCTCCCCTCAGCCTCCTCTTCTCCAGGCTCAACAACCCCCAGGGCCTTCAGCCTCTCCTGGTCAGACTTCCCCTCCAGACCCTCAGGGCTGAGGAACCTGAGGTCACACATACTTCCTTGTGTCATCGGGTGCAGAATTTGGCCTGGCTTGTGTTACCTCAGTGGGCCTAGTCGGTGCATAAGAATTGTGTGTGTGTGTCTCTTGTCCTGTCTCTACAAGATCTGCAGTTGCTGGTCTTCAGCAAAATCCAGTGACGTGTTTTTAGTGCTTAGGTTGTTATTTCATAGGATCATGGATACTGCTGGCAGATCTAGAAAGGCAGGAGACATGATGTGTTCGCTGTATAGGAGCCAGCCTCTGGCAGGGTGGTCTGGCAGACATCTACTGTGCATGACCTTACATGTGTTTCCTCTCCCACACGCAAAAACACTGTGCACAAGTGTCCACATTCACATTTTTTCTGAAAATACTGTCCTGTTTAGTTAAGGTTAAAAGGAAATAGTCATATTCATATTTATCTAGACTCTCGCAAGGCCTAGGCTTTCCTTTCAGTCAGCGGTACATGCATGTGTCCTGTGTGTAGTAGGTAAGGGAGTTTTTTTGGATCTGTCTTCTGAGGGTTTTTTTGAACATTACAGAAATTCTTAAAAAGGAAGAATGCTGGTTTAAATAGTAGGCAATGTTTAAATGATGGTGGAAAAACCTAGGTACGACAGTAATTTTTCATCTAAATCTCCTATTCTCTGTTTAAGGAGATGCTCAAAAGCTGCTTATGCTTTATGCACATATATGCTCTCACATTTCTAATTTCTTCTGGGTCCTTAATGTTCTGTAGCTTCTAATTCTGTTTCCCACATCATCATCAGATTTGCATTTTTATTGTTACTTTCATCAGTAAACTCATCTTAAGCTTGCCTTAAAAGAGAATCCCATCGTGTTTCCTGTTTGCAAAGCAAATGTAAACATATAAAGTTAAAAAAAAACCCTTCTGACATTGATTGATCTTTGAATAAAGTATAATATTTATGAACTGTAAATATTTTTTGTGTGGATTGTATGGACTACTGCACTTTTAAATAAGTTTCCACCAAATCACAGAAAAAATAAATAGTGCTCTCCACTATAGTTCTTTATGGAACCTTTTTTTTAATAACGAAAACATTTCTAAAATACTTTACAGCATATTTAATTTGCCTTAGAAAGAATAAAAACATAGTTTTAAAACAAGCAATTTTATGTGTCTTAGGTAAACTGATCCAAGTAGTATTTGGACACTGGGATGTTGTAACCTGTCTTGCTCGTTCTGAGTCGTATATTGGAGGAAATTGTTACATTCTCTCAGGATCTCGTGATGCAACATTGCTGCTCTGGTACTGGAATGGCAAAACCAATATCATTGGTGATAACCCAAGAGGTAAGGAAAATCACAAAAACCTGTTTTATTAGGATGTTGCCTAAAAATGACTAGAGCAAATGCTTTACATGACAGAATTTTAGGTAGCATTAATGTCAAAGTATGGTGTTTATTTTTCTCTTTTTTTGTAGTTGTGATCAGTTCTAGTTTAAAGAATTGAAGGAAAACTGCTTGCTTTGCAGCACAAGTAGTACTAATTTTTAAAGTTATGGGATACTGAACATTACAAATACATTTTCTTCTTGTCACTCATTCAAGTGGCTCTGGGTGTGAGAGAACTTGTTTTTTGTTTTTCCTATTCAGTCTGAGTAAATCTTTTTTTTCTCTCAACATGATGATTTCATTAAATACCTGGATTTTTAGAATCATAGAATCCCTTGGGTAGGAAGAGGCCTTTAATATCATCGAGTCCGACCCCAGCCTCAACCGGCCTGGTCCACCTCTATCCCATGTCCTTCAGCACCTCATCTCTTGGCCTTTCCAATCCCTCCAGGGATGGGGACTCCACCACTGCCCTGGGCAGCCTGGTCCAAGGAATTGCTTAAGACAAAAAGGACTGCTCTGGTGGAGACTGTTCTGTGCAGCTGTAATCCAGTGCATATAGGTTCTCACAGGGGTACCTTAACTATATCGCTAGAGTTTCGCAGACAGTGAATTTTAATTTAGACAAAGGTCATTGCAATGAGATGTGTAATGGCTTGAGCAGGACACTTAGGTGGAAGATAGACAGACAGACATGAGCAATAGATTGAAGCAGCAAACTTAAAACTTTTTTTTGTTTAACACTTTGTCAGGGTGCTATGTGCCTAATTGCTTTAATTGGTTCCAGTGGAAGCAATTGGGCTCATACCATATAACCCAACTAGTAAGTCAGAGTAGCCCTGCTTCAGCCTAATTACGTCTTAATCCTTCCCTGCCCAAATTCACCTCTTCCCAAAGAATTTAATATCTTCCATCTCACACTTTTTTCCAGGAAATCCCATTTTTTTTTGCTCATGAAGATTCTTGTTTAACTCATAATTGTGTATGGCAAACAATGAAATGCTATGACTGTTCAACACCTCTGAGCCTGTATTATACAACAGGAAGGGTGGAAAGTCATCTTGTTGCACCAGTTTTGCTCCACACCAAGTTAATTCCTGATGCCCAAGCCAAGGAGCTTGACAGAAAGCCTGAGTGATCCAGGGCACAGGAGTAAGAGTAGCTGGTGAGAGCTGGTATGCATGAATTGAGGGGGAAATCATTGCCAAACAGTGGTCCCATTCTTCCTGCTCAGCCAAAAAGGTACCCTGAAGAGAGGGGGTGAGAAGCAGTGTTTCCTTTCTGTCTGCTGAAGTATCTTTGTTTGGTTTTCTGCTATACACGTAAGGTCTGTATTCCTTCTTAAATACTGGTAGAAGTATACCTGCTATCTGCAGAGGGCAAAACAGACATCTGGAAATCAAGAAGGGTTGTAATAACTGACATATGTTGCAGTTAGAACTGGAATAATGTCATAAAACATAAACAATATCTGGCATCTTCCAAGTGAATCAGTTTTAGAAAGGTTGTGAGTTCACAGAATCGCAGGTCTGGGTTGGAAGGGACCC
>VXBZ01005963.1:1031-24222 GCA_013399135.1 Heliornis fulica
TCCACGGTCCTCCTGCTAGGCCAGGGACAACACCTCTGTCAGCCAGCATCCCTACGAGCCAGCATCACCTATCAGCCAGCATCCCTACCTACAAGCCAGCATCATGATTAATCACAGAATGTTAGGAGTTGGAAGGGACCTCAAAAGATCATCCAGTCCAAACCCTCTGTCCGAGCAGGATCACCTAGATTATATCACACCGGAACATGTCCAGATAGGTCTTGAATGTCTCCAGAGAAGGAGACTCCACAACCTCTCTGGGCAGCCTGTCCCAGTGATCTGTCACCCTCACAGTGAAAAAGTTCTTCCTTATATTCAGATGGAACTCTGATAGCCAGTGGAGGGACCGTGCAGGATCAACTGGCCTTTGGGGAGAGAAAGGATTTATTAAGATGTTTTCATTATAATAAAATCCAAATTATTTTATCTGGGTTCTTTGTGTCACTTGGGACAAGGTTGAACTATTTTAACAGGCATGATTTGGGGTTGGACTAGATGACCTCCAATGCAAACCATTCTGCAATTTCTGTGGTTCTGTTAAACATAGTTATAACTTGCAACTAACATGTGTAACTGAACTTCACCAGCAGCTGTCAAGAAACCGATCCTGGATGGTTTTGACCTTGAAGGGTTGTTTTTCCCCTGGATTGTTTATCACAGTTGCACCAAGGTGAGCACTGGGCATCAGCTGCTTTGGCAAACCAGTGTCGTGGACAGCAAGGTAGAGTGCAGCTGGGAGAGGCCAGCATCTGCACTGGGTGACTGGGAGGATGCTGAGATATGGGCAGGGCAGGGAGAGGGCCATTCTTTTCTGTTTCACCAGAGGAAAGGTTTTCAAACCCTGTAAATTCACTTTTGACAAGTGAACGGCTAAAGCAGATTAACCTTTTTGCTAATCCTCTATAATGGCTTTGGAATCTCCTTAACCAATAAGAAAATGATAAGAGCCTGTTTCTTTTCTTTTTATCTATATCTATATTGTCCTCCCTTGTCTGTATTTTTTTCCTGTCTTGTTTTATTTTCCTTTCCTTTTCTAATATGAAATAGCCCAGCGATCCTATCTCCTGCAGGCTCAGTAAACAGAACATCAATAATCCCTTTCCTTTATTCCTCTCCGGTAACAGGGTGCAGAGAAGTGTCTGCCGATTGGGATTTGATTACCAGCAGCTATCAAAAGTCTCTTTGTAAGATCTGGGTCCTAAATCCCATAATTCTTTGATAAAAGAAGTATTACCAGTCCATTTTCTGAAGTGAAAGGTACGGAAGGAATGAAAGAAAGCAATCAGCAGAGATCCTAATAGGCTAAGTGCATATGTGGTGGGAAGGCAGGGACGGGCAGGGGAGGCCAGGGAAAGGCACCCTTTGTTAAAGATGAGGAATGAGAATTAATCCTCTTCAGGCCTATGATTATTACAGCCAAGAGCAGAAAGGGCCAGATCCTGCCCCTGCCTGTGTCACGTCCCTGCGTGCCCACCCTGCCATCGCTCTGGACCAGCACAGTGTGGGGAGCAGAACCCGGCCCCACACCCATCTCCTGTGTCAGCGGTACACGCAGGAAGGCAGGGAGCGGTGTGTGATGATCCCTGAGTCAGTGCATCTCCAGTGCCTCTCTGCAGTGCTGACACCCTGGCAGGGCAGTGGTAAACATGCCCAGACCGGGTGGCTACAAAGGTGTCTTCCTCTCAAACCTACAGCGAGTACGTAACGCTTCCGAGAGCGTGGATATCATTTACACCATCAGCATCGCTGAAGAAGAGGCAAATAAAGGGATGAAACTAAAAATAGTGGTTTGATTTTAAGTGAGATTTTATAGAGACTCAAGGGTCACAGGTAGAGCAGCTATGGGCACCCCTTACCTGGGAGAGCATCAGGGAGAAGAAGGGCAGGCAGAGAGCATGGCCAAGGAGAAAAGAGAGTGGACTGTGAGGGGCTCTCCTGGAGACTGACTTGGTTTTTTGCAGTGCCGCAGGGGCTGCTGAAGTTTAGTGTGAAGTCATGAGGTGCCACGAGGGTCTTTGATGTGCAGTGGTTTCACAGCGTTCTCCTGTGTGTCTCCACAGTGTACCATGAGTGAGGCCAGTTTTTTCCTCCCCCTGCAAAGAAACACCAGGAAGCAGAGTGTTTTCTTTGTGAGCTCCTGAAGCCTGGCTACTCACCTTGGCTTAAACCACACTGCAGGCTTTGAACTTTCCTAAGCAACCTGATCTTAACCCCAGGTTCTCTCTTTTAACCCCAACTACTCATTTCAGTTATAACCCCAAGACAGAAGATGTCCTCTCTCCTCCTATGGACCGCATCTGCCAGGCCTTGCTGTTTGCCATCAGGAGAGTCAGTGCCAGGCATCCCCTCCCATCCTGAGTTACTGCTCTCAGCTGTAACCTCAGCCCAGGACTGAAGTTGGGAGTGGGAATGACAAAGCTTTGGGAAGCCTGACTGCCCCAGGCAGCCGTCCCACCTGCTCGCTGTGGCACCAAGGCCACCCTCCTGCCCAAACTCCTGCCTGCACACAGAGGCAGCACTCCTCCCATCCTGATGCTGAGCAGGGCCACAGCTCAGCTGTATGGGAGGCAGCTATGTGCCACAGCTCCTGTGAGCTCCAGTAATCTAATTTATTAAGGGCTTTGAATCCTTGCAAAGACTGTTGGATACATGGCAAAGTAGCTGCATTAGCACCATGATTAGGGCAGCAGAGGTGGGGGAAAAGGGGAAGGAGGGAAAATAGATTTTTTCTGCTTTCAGCAGAAAATAAATCAACTTTCACAGAGAGTTCTGGCACAGCCAAAGGCTGTGCTATCATTAAAAATGATTTTTATTAAGCTGAACTCTCTTCTCCCTCATATTGTATGATATGACAGCTCTCTTTTGACGGGAAAGCTTTCATTTGGACAGAGAAAGGGATAATTTGCTTCTTTTAAGGAGTTAATCCTCTGGTCCATTTCTGGGCTGGGAACAGCTATCCTCCCCCTTCCTTGGATCGGAGGCGCCAGCACAATGGAGATCATAACCACCTCAAATCTACACCCGAGATGGAGAAATCAGATTTCCTTCTCCAGTCATTTTTGTGGGATTAGCTAAATCTTAGATCCACACTAACCCTTCACAAAGCTGCCAAGATTAGTTAGAATTTATTTTATTCACAGGGGGGGTTTACGGTTTTCTTTCCAAAGGGATTATATCTCTCCCTATATATATATATATTTAGGGTGGCTTCAGCCATAAAGCAGCTAGGTTAGAGCAAGGGAAAAGGGTGTGTGTATGTAAAATAAAAACTCAGCTGCAAGAATGACAGTCCCTTGAAATGCCAAGACAAAGCAGCGATTCTGGATGGTTTCACCACTCCATTTTAAAAGCTACATAAGCTGTCTTTTCCTTGCGAGACCCTGCTCCAGAGTTAGTGCACAGAGAGCAAACCCTGCTCAGCCTGAGCTGCCCCTTTCCACGCTGCTGCTGCCAGCACAGGATGTCTTCGGAGCCACCATCAGACACCGATGCTGTCAGGAGAGGCCTCAAGAAGCCGTGTTCATTCAGCATCGAGGACATCCTCTCCAGCCCGGCAGAGAGGAGCCCTCAGGTCCTAGTCCCGCTGTACCTAGGGGGCATCTTGGACTGTGCACCCAAGGGCCTCTGTGAGCTGGAGGCCATCCCGGCCAGCTCCCTGCAAGAGGAGGAGGAGGAGGAGGAAGAGGAGGAGCTGGAAGGGACAAGCTGCAACTGCTGCTGCTGTTCTCACATGAGTGCCCGTTCCCGGCAGGACTTGCCGAGTTGGCTGGGTGAGTGTTTGGGTTTGTTTCACGGTGTGGGGCTCATGGAGGGGCTAGTGCCAGTGGCAGGTGAGGGGAAAACCTGAGTGTTGAGTGACAATATAATATTTGGCCTGCCACCAAGGTGGTCTTCTCAGACCCCAGCTCCTGTGAGGGGCAGCAGGATCCATGCTTGGTGTAGCTCCTAAGAGTGGGCACTTTTGCCTGCAATGCTCCCAGGTTTTAAAAAGCAGCCTGGGGTATTTATTACTATCTCTTACTGTTTTATTGTAAAGCACTTGAAAGGATGAGGCTTCTAGAGGTGGAAGTTCTCTGTGGAGAGGGGCCCCTGTGGTCATACTGCCCCATGCACAGAGCTGTGCCACTGCTTCCTGACAGCACCAGCCCTGGGGAACCCCACTTGTCCTTTAAGGAAAAGAGGTTTTGGCTACTTCCTACCATTAATGTCACCCACCATGGTACCTCTCCCCTGCAGATGCCCGGTTCCCCTGGCCTGTGCAGCTCTTCCACTCTGCAGTCAGGGTCTGCAAGAGCCCCCAGCAGAACCCAAGTGAGCTGCAGACGTTCCACCAGATCCAGCGCCGGACGCGCCGGCATCGCACCATATTCACCGAGGATCAGCTTCAGGCCCTGGAGACGCTTTTCCATCAGAACCAGTACCCAGATGTCATCACCCGTGAGCAGCTGGCAAACCGCATTCACCTGAAGGAGGAGAGGGTAGAGGTGAGATTCTGCCTCTTGGTGAGGTGTGGTTTGCTCCAAAGTGTTGGAGAACACAGACCAGGGCATTGCACTATCCTTTCCAGGAGCTGCCGACCCAGGGCCTTGTTTTAAAACCCAGTCTTGTGTATTTAACAAAACTAGGTCTGGCAAGCAACAGAAGAGTGTAAAACAGTTCTGATGGACTGACTGGTTCTGGTACCTGGTCCCATAAACTCACTCAGCCTCTCCTAGGTTCACCTACATGAACACGCAGGCATGCCCAGCTCTGCTCCTTCCCTGCACCAGTGTGTATTCCTTATCTATGGGGTCTTTGTCACTTCTGGATTTGCCATGGGGAGAATATCTCAGCTCCTTTGTGCCCCTTACAGGTATCTGGGCAGGACTGCAGGGAAGAGACTGACTAGTTTTTGTCTCAAACTTTTGTATCAGGAAATACCCTAAAGCTTATGCTTTACAGGCCAGGAGTGTAACTGAATGAAATGAAACACCTGAGTTCTTTTCTTGTTTTGCACTTTTAGGTCTGGTTTAAAAATCGTCGAGCCAAGTGGCGGCATCAGAAGAGAGCGTCTGCTTCAGCACTGATCCTTCAGGGCACCAAGAAGGCCTCCGAGGAGAGCTGTTAGTGGTCCTGGGCTGTGTTTCGGATGAATGCCAAGAGCATCCATTTCCCATAGCTGGCAGGTTCCGCAGGGCAGTAGCCCAAGAGGGCTAATGAAGGGAAGAGGGACCTCTGTGACTCCATGAGGAATCACAGAATCACAAGGTTGGAGAAGACCTTTAAGATCATCAAGTCCAACCATTTCTGTCCTATTCCTAAACCATCTCCCTTAGTATCTTGTCTACCTATCTTTTAAATACACCCAGGGATGGTGGCTCAATCCCCTCCCTGGGCAGCCTGTTCCACATCCCGACCACTCTTTTGGTGAAGAATTTCTTCCTGACATCTAATCTAAACCTGCCCTGGCATAGCTTGAGGCCATTTCCCCTTGTCCCATCACCTGTCACCTGGCAGAAGAGACCATCGCCCACCTCTCTCCAGCCTCCTTTCAGGTCATTCTAGGCAGGGAAAACGTGGGAGACGTCTCCCCTCAGTCTCCTCCAGAGGAAACACCCTCAGTTCCCTCAGCCGCTCAGAGGGCAGGTAAAGCAGACACGGTACTTTCACATCCCGGTTCCCCTCCCAAACCTAGTTCTCGTGGGAAATAACCCCCAGACACGACCCTCCGGTGCCCGGGCAGCCACCACGGCCGGAGGCCCGTTCAGGGCAGGGCCATGCTCGACGTGGGTGCTCCAGGAGTGGGAGGCTGCCCACGCCTCGGTTTTGTGCTGTACTGCTTGTGCTTGTCTCACTGCTGTAGATTTGCAAGACTCGGTTCGGCTGGGAACCCCCCTGCGACGACTGCTGCCTGTTTGGTCCCTAACCAGGGGACGCGGCTCCGTGCCGGCTGCGGCCGGAGGGGCTGGCACGGCCGGGGCTCATCTCGGTCCTGCCGGTTCCCATCAATGCGGGCGGGTCCGTGGGGGTTGAAGCGCTGCTCCGTGAAGCAGCGCAGCAAGACGCGCCGTCCCTGCCGTCCCCGTGCGAGCGGCGGGGAACCGGCGGGGTGAGGGTGAGGGGTGTGTGTGGGAGGGTTGTCCCTGTGCCGGCCGCCCCGCAGGGTGCGGGGCGGCCCACGGCCTCCAGGAGACCCGTCCAGCCCCCGGGCGGCGGTGTAGCTGGCCAGCCCTACGGCCGGATGTGTGCCGGGAGGAGAACCCCGACACGCTCGGCCCCCGGGTGCCCCCGAACCGCGACCCGCCGCCCGCCCAGCCCGGGCACGGGACCGAACGAGTCCTCCCGGCCGGCAGGGGGTGCGCTGCTCTGCGCGCCCATCCAGGGGCGGGGACAGGACGTTCCGGTTCCTTGCGGCGTGACGTCACACGGCAGTGCGTTCGCGACGGCGGCTGAGGAGGGTCAGCGCGTTCGTCGTCCGGTGGAGTTTCGCGGCCATGGACGCGGCGGTGGTCGGCCCGGGGGCCTCCTCCGGCGCCGTGGTGCCCGCTACGGGAGGCGCCGTGGTGGTGGGGAAGGGCGGGGTCCCGCCGGCCCAGAAGCGCCGGAAGAAGATCCTGGATGAAGAGGCCTACATCGAGGTGGGTCGGGGCCTGCGCCCTGGAGGTTCCGTTCCTTTGGCAACCCGGGCCGAGGGGCCTCTGGGCGGCGGGGCCCGGCTTGGGCCGTCCGGTTCCCGTTTTAAGATCGGCTGTGCGTGGGCCTGGGGACGAGGCAGCTCGGGGGCCGCCCCTTGGGCTCCGGCGGCGACAGCTCTCTGCGTGTTGCCACCGGCCGGATTGAGGCGAGTCCGTGCGGGCAGCTTTTGCTCCTAGGGCAGCGCGTCTGTCCCGTGGGAGCAGCCCACTCATGCCGTGGGGCAGTGCATGCTTCCCGTAGGGAAGCCAATCCTTCCTGTCGGTCAGCCCACCCGTGCCGTGGGGCAGCCCATCCCATCCTGCTCTGTGCCTGAGCTGATCCTTCACTCCAGGGTGTCCCAGCACGGCCTTGTATTTTTCTCCCCGCGTGTAGGGCTTGGAGGCAATCGTTCAGCGAGACTTCTTTCCTGATGTGGAGAAGTTGCGAGCACAGAAAGAATATCTGGAGGCAGAAGAAAATGGTGACTTGGAGAAAATGAGACAAATTGCTATCAAGTTTGGCTCCTCCTTGAGCAAATCATCGAGGGACACACCTGTACCCTGTAAGAGCAGGCTCACTTGGGGCATCAGGGTCTTAGATCTAATATTGCTGTTGTGGTTTATCTAACTTTGTGCAGGTGGCGCTTATGTTAATCAAAATTGATGTTGTGTAGGAACTAGTGTGTCAGTTTGGTCAGTATCTGCTGATGCTGAATTTCTTTGTGGTAGTGTCTAATAATTCCTGCAAATGCTGACTCTGGCCCGAGTCAGGAGTTACTGCTTGCCTCTGTCGGTTGGAGCTGTGGGTAGGGTGGTGAACGTACTGGGCTGTGGCTCTCCTGTGAAGTTTTCCCACCAGAAGTAAAAATATTGTCTCAGATGAGCAATAAAAGTCTTGTTCAGTGGTTGAGACAGAATTGAGTATAATATTTTGGAGTATTTTTGCAACTTTTTAATTAAATTGTTTTGTTGATATGTCTTCTGTGACTTGATTGGCATATGCCCCTTACTGTAGTGGAAGATGTCACAGCAAGGGTCTTGTTTCATGCTCTGGTGACTGCATGATCCTTATCTGTCACAGATGTTACTCCAGCCACGTTTGAAACCCCAGAAGTGCATCCAGGTGGTCTTCCATTGGGAAATAAATCCAAAGCTGTCGTCATCAGATCTGCAGAGGAAGGTAGGAGAATGATATTTCTCTTGCTGAATTCTGCAGCAGCAGGAAAACTTTTGTGAGCTCTGTCTCCTGTAAGGGCTTTGGGTATTTAGCAGATGTTTAAGCAGTTTCCTCTAACCTTCCAGTAGGTGAAAATGATTGCTCTGAAGTTGAACAATGTGACATAATGTTTTATGTCATGTGTGGGTCTCTCTATGGCTGTGCAAATTCCTAAGTCAGTGGATCTTTTTGAAGACAGTAAATTTTTCCTGTCACCTGAAATGAATTCTGTTAATAAGCAAAGATTACAGGTCAGAGCTATCGGTATGGTATATTAAAAACATCTGTGAGCAGCTGGCAAGTTACATACTTTTCCCTTGAACAGAAATAAATGCCATCAAATGTTTTATGTGAGAGTTGACAATATTTCTTTAAAAGAGCCCCCCCAAACCCCCTGTTGTTATTGTACTGCATGTGTATATTTTTATTTCACTAAGCTTTATGTTGTTAGTGGCCCTGTAGATGGCTTGCTGTCAGAAGGGATTAAAACTTATGTATAGTGCTCTCATAGAAAGTTGGGTATCATCCTTTCTGAGGCTTCTTTCCTCTTTTTAGAAGCAGAAAAAGATGATAAAGATGCACTTCCCAGTCTGGACAGCTTCTTAGCAAAACACACGAGTGAAGATAATGCATCATTTGAGCAGATCATGGAAGTGGCCAAAGAGAAGGAGAAAGTGAAGCATGCTTGGCTGTACAGTGCAGAAGAGGAGTATGCCCAGGTAGGGGAATGACTCAGCTGTACCTCTGATCTTCCAAAGAGACACAGCAGGGCAGTGCCATTTCATTGCATTTCTTTCTTGTTTGACAAACAGAGTATTATCTTACCTTCGGTTTTTGAATCCTGCTCTAAATACGGATTAAAATCCATTGGCTCTGTGCATGGGACTGATTCATTAGACTGCTCAGTTACTTGTATTATTGAATAAGAATAGGTCTTGAATTGAACAGTAGAGGTATGAGCTGATCACATCTAAATCTGAGCTAAGCCTGAGTTTCCTGGGTCCTGTGGCAGCTCATTGCTTCCTTTTGCAGTTCTGATTTTCCATGACCTGTAATGCAAGACCAGTGTTGGCATCATTGCTGAGGATCTGTCTCTTCTTTCTGAGGCTGTGAAGCACTGCACTAAGTGCAGTGTTTGTTTTCATTGCTGTTCTTGATGTTTTCATTAATGATGATGTTTCTTGATGTTTTCATTGCTGTTCTTGATAGTCTTTTCCATAAGTGGCAATACCGAGGAGAGCAGCCATGAAAAATTCCTGTTGCTTGTCCTTCAGCCTTTTATTGTCCACAGTTAAGATTCTTTCTTAATTCAGTTTTCTGTTCTCAGCAATACTCTGCTCAGCTGCCAAAGTAACGTACAGTACATGTACAGGTGCGGCTGGCTGTGCCGCCTTCCGCAGCTGGCTTCATGGAAGGTTCACAAGCTGTTCTGGGACTGCCACATCCATCTTTTCCCGTCAGCAGTGAGCAGCTGGCACTGTTGCCAGATGTGTCAGTGATGGATATGAGCTGCAGTGCCTTTTAATGAAGTTTGGCACCGACACATGAGTGTTTGCTGCTGCTGTTGTGTTCTGTTTGCATCCCAGCTGATGACCCTCAGAGTGTGTTGCAGAGTCTGATGCCCTCTGTGGCCCCTTGTGCATCTTCTTTGCTCGAATGCTTTCATCCAGAATTAGAAGGCAGGCAGAGGAGAACATTCCCAAGGCACAGGTTGTTTCAGGTCAAGGTGAAGTTGCTGGAGCCAGACTCGTGGTGTTACTCTGTGTCAGGCAGCACTCTGTTCAGACCTTGCACACAGCATGCATTTTGCATAGCAGACAACTTCACTATGCCTCATTTATCACATGCAGTGGCAATACTGCAGCTTAAATGTATATGAATGATACCTATTAAAGACATCAGTTGATGTCTTTATTTACTGTCTGGCAGTAATTGTCTAGTTTAATTACTGTGAGAATTTTAAAGTGGAGTAACTTAACAGTGGCTTACTGCATTTTGTTAGTTTCTCTTTGGTGATACTAGTGACACACAGTGATAATAGTGTGAGGCTGACAGCGGGCAAGTAATCACGTGAATATGTCAAACACTTTCTGATAAGGATTGAACTGTCCATTCTTTTGTTACTGCTTGCCACAGCTAATACAGTTGGCATGAGACTAGGACAAGACAAATATTCTCTCAAGGTTACATGCTGAAGCCTTGTACACTGCTTTTATATTAGATATGGGCATCATATGTTGCTCTTAGCTTATTTAGCAATGAATGCTGCATTTGAATTTTGATAAGTAGAGGAAAAAACAGGAAAAATTTGAACATCATAAGACGTAATAAAACCATAATCTTTCTGAGAAGCTAATTTTTTAGTTCTCATGTGGCTTTATACCAGAACTATATATCTGATATATATTTGTATATGATATTATTGATATATATTCATATATCAGAATTGTCTGGAGTTGTTTGCAGGCTTATGTGGAAACAGGATGGATTCTTAAATACTGCTGGCCAGAGAGATGCTCCAGATGCTCATGCTTGTGCCATGCCAGAGGCAGAGTGTGCTAGGGCACATTGCTGAGCTCATGGTTTTGTTCTCAGAGTGGTGTATGCCTGGTTAAAAGATTGCAGGAGTCTGTTTCACACCTGGGTTGTGTTCTAATTTATTTTTTTTGTTCATTGCCCTTTCAGCGACGAAATGCGAACCTGGCACTTCCTTCAGCAGAGCAGCAAGCTCTGGAGAATGTGAAAGCTGGCCTGGAGACCTGGGAGTACACAGCTCGAAACACCCTCATGTATTACCCAACAGGTGAGGCTCTCAGGAGAGACACTGACTACAAACACTTCTTGTAGCATTTCAGTAGATGACTGAGCAGCTCTTCCAGGTGATACTGTACATAACTGAGCTTCAAATAGTCTTTTGTTTCTTTTTTTTTTCCTTTTCTTTCTTTGGACCTGGCTCCTTTGCCTCTGATTGCAAAGTTTGATAATGTTGTATTTGTCATCTGTATTAGAGAAGCACTTGCTTTCAGGAGCCAAAGCTCTTTCTAGCTTGATCTGTCTTATTTATGAGCACTTTGTTGTCATCTTTGTTATCATCCCATCCTTGGATTCTGTTCAGACAGTGCTCCTTGGGCATGTCAGGCCCTTGGTTCCTATGTAAAACAAACCAACATAATTTAGTAAATGCAGTTTTTGTTTTGGCTATAAATGTACAACTGATAATTTATGCAAACCAGTGAATTACAGAAAAGAAAGTCTTGGTGGCTGTTGTTGACTTTTCTGAAAAATAAATTAATCTCATCTTAATGTACAAATTTCATGTCTTACGCAGCATATTCCTAGTGCATATTTTGTTTTAAATTTCTATAAATACATGCTGCAATTGCTGATGGATTCCATGTACAGGAGTGTGTGTCAAGTGTCATGTTGGCTTGGGGCTTTAAAGCACACTGCTCATGTTACCTGAGCCCTTTCTTAACAGGTGTTTTGCTTTTCAGGTGTACCTGATGAGGACAAAGCATTTAAGAAGCCCAGAGAAATTATCCATCGAAACACCCGTTTTGTGAAGGACCCTTTCAGCCAAGCTGTGAGCAAATCACAGCTCCAACAAGCTGCAGCCCTCAATGCTCAGGTTGGATAATTTTACTACTTCTGACTAAAACCTCATTGGACTCTGCCCTCTGGTGTTGTTCATTAACCAGCAGAGCTGTCTGTGTGCTAGATACAGCTGACAAGTACCTTTCTCCAAAGGCCAATTAATGTCTTTTATTTATTTCAGTACAAACAAGGCAAAGTGGGACCAGATGGGAAAGAGCTGATCCCCCAAGAATCTCCAAAAGTGAATGGATATGGATTTGTGGCCACCCCATCTCCTGCCCCTGGTAAGAGGGTTTTCTTATTTTTTCAAGTGTAGGAGGACTTATTTTGATGCTTTGTTTGCTCAACACTGAGGTATTATTGGTTTAGACAAGGAGGTAAGCCTATTCCTGTATGTCTACTGAGCTGGTGACTTGTGTACCATGAAGCAAGCTTGAGTCAGTATGTAAATCCTGCTCCAAGACACTGGCAAGAGAAGTCATGCAGCACCTGAGAGACTCCAAGCAAACTGCTGTGCCGTTGCATAGGAATCATTTAGGGGGCAGTGAGCTTTCCTGGGCACCTGAAATTCTGTGGCTGCTTGTTTTATCTCTGAGTGATGCTTCCCTACAGCTTAAAGATAAGAATTAAAATGTTTCACAGGCATGAACCTTCCAAAGAGATCAGTTGCTCATTTTGCTGAACGGGGTAGTTTGCTGAGGGATGTGGTGTATCTCGCTTCCTTTGCAGTCTGATCTACTGTTTTCCTGCAGGTCTGCTGTTTTCTAGGTTCTTTTCTTTGTTTGAATACACTTGTGTATTGTAGAATCCTTTTGTTCAGATGTATTAGCTGCAGGTTACTTTCAGCTAGAAAAAAACTGATTATTTTTCTTCCAGTTGACATAGTGTATGTCAATTCTTAGCTGTTCTTCACCAGCTGTTATGTTCCCCTGTCTTTGTCGTTATACTGAGAGATGAACATCCTGAGGCTTTTCCTCCGGGAAGCCTGTAGATGGCATTTGGAGCCGCACCTCCTTTCTCCGTTGTAAATGCCTTTTCCAAACCCTGGGCGGCAGGATTTCCTGGGCGTCGGAGCAGTGAGGCTGTTGGGATCTCTCCAGTTGTAGCTGGTAGGCAGGGCGCAGGCTAGCCTCAAGGGGAACTGAGGCTCTTGCATGTATCTCGTGTCCTCTGCTCACCTTCCTGCTTTTGAGCAGTTCTCTGCAGTTGCAGGGGTTTCATACAGTAGCCGAGGGAAAGACTAGTGTTGTAAAGGGAAAATGAAAGTGTCACTAAGCAAAAGCTCACCAACTGGAAAAATAACCACCTGGAAAGGACAGTGCTGGAGTGTCTGACCTAGAGAGTGACACAGCATGGGCAATGCTGTGAGTTTAAAGGCACACTCTTTTAATGGGACCCACATATTACTGTGCACCACTGGCTGGGATTTCCTCTGCCATGGAGGGGCTCCTTTCTGTGCATTTCCTGCATTTCACAATTTGCTTCTTTGCTCTCTCTTTTTTTTTCTTTTTTTTTTTTTCCCCTTTGTATTATTACAGTGAATAATAGTCAAATGTCTTGCATGAGCATGACTTTTAAAACTTGTTTTTTAGGTGTGAATGAGTCTCCTTTTATGACATGGGGTGAAATTGAGAGCACCCCTTTGCGCATAGAAGGGTCAGAGACACCGTATATGGACAGAACACCTGGACCAGCCTTCAAGGTATTTCATGTCAGGAGTCAGCATGTCATTCTTTTGGAAGGGGTGGGAAGGACCAAGGCAGCAAGTGAGTAACTAATAGGTTAACATTGCTGTGGGAGTATGACACATCTCTGGGCTGTGCTCCCAGTCCTTGAGACTAATAATCTAGGTTCTGCTTGGAGGGTGGAGGTGGACATGGCTCTGCATGAAAGCTACTAGGTGGAGATACATAAGATGGAACACACACCGTTGGCAGGAGTGTGAGAGTCAGTATTTGATGATAGGCCCAGATGGAGGGCTTTTCTGAGGAAGAGATGCCTGATTTCTCTGACTTTAATGTGTGAATGGGTAGATATTGTAGGATTTCCCTCTGTCTTGATCCTCCAGGCTGTCCCAGCCTGAGGCAGGTGTATCACTTGAGAGTAGAAAGACACTCTGGTTTTGCTAATGGCACCTGACCCTACATGCCACCTGTCTCCTGCTGGTGTCATTGAAATGTGAGCTCTTAGAGAGCCTTAGTTTAAGAAAGGTGTAATTTGCTGTCTGTGCCTCTATTTTGTCTGACTCTGAAGCCCTTGGCTGCTTCTCCTGCTGTTTAGCAATGTCTGTGATTGCCGGAGAGCTGGCTGGCTGCAGGCCAGACTCAGCAAGACACAGGTGACATTGTTTGTCCAGGAGAGACAGCAGGAGGAAATGCCAGAGGTAATGGCTGCTTCCTTGACTGAACTGGTTTTACTGTTTTTTGTTACTTGCTGAGGCAGGCTGAAGGTCTGTCTGTGTCCTCTCTGGCTTTTATATTGCAGCAGAGAGGTGCGGGCTGACCCCACTTCTCCCCAGTTTAGATCCCTGTAGGCTGGAATCCAACTGTGAAGGTGCTTTGACTCGTTTATTGCAGCACTCAGAGTGCCTTGCTGAGTGAACTGTGTGATGTATTCACAGATCCTGGATCCTGGGCGCCGTGAGAGGTTAGGACTCAAGATGGCCAATGAGGTGGCAGCTAAAAACCGAGCAAAGAAGCAGGAGGCACTTCGAAAAGTGACAGAAAACTTGGCCAGGTGAGACTTATGTTCTAGCAGCAGAACTCTATTCTGCCCTACAGCTACCCAGCCACGTGTCTGGATCGGTGTCCTGCCTTTAGTAATGAGGCTTGCTTGGCTGGGTCATGGGAAGGATGGGAAGGCAGTGCCACTCAGGTTTGGGAGGGATGTAGGAGGCATATCTGTCACTTCTTTCTCTTGAGAGACAGGCTGCACATCCTGCTGGCAGGATGACTTCTGCAGCCAGTCAGTTTGGTCTGTGGGGGAGTGGACACCGAGCCCATCTGTGGAAGCGTTGATGCTCATCCTGACAAATGGCATCTTTTGATTGTAAAATCTCCTAAACCTTTGTTTTCTTCCAGCCTCACACCGAAAGGACTAAGTCCAGCAATGTCACCAGCTTTGCAAAGACTAGTAAACAGGACTGCAAGTAAATATACCGACAAAGCCCTGCGAGCCAGCTATACTCCTTCCCCAGCCCACACAGGAACTCCTGGTTACAAGACCCCAGCAGCTGGGTCCCATACACCCACCAGCACCCCACAACTCCAGACAGTGTCTCAGACGCCGGTGCCTCAGGATATTACATCAATCACAGACAATTTACTTCAGCTTCCTAAAAGAAGAAAGGTGTCCAATTTCTTCTGAATATTCCAGTGACCAGCAAGGTGATAGCGACCTGCCTGTGCTCAGGTGTCTGTTACGAGCTATCAGTAGGAAGGATTGTCTTGATACAGCTGCTGGAATGGAAGCCAGAGATTTCAAGATCGTGGACCAGCGCTACTCTAGACTCTGTAGCTAAAATAGCCACCTGCAGTGTGCTTTTTGGAAACAGAGTATCTCTTGCTGTGGTATTGCTTCCCTTTGAACCCCATTGGTGGGATGCACAGGCTGCTGTAGCAAAAGGATGCTTCCTGTAATGGCAGAGAAGATTCTGGACTCTTGAAAAATATTTTTTTTTAAATATATTTCTCTTTAAGATGGTTATGCATTTAAATATGTTTCTGTACAGATTTGTCTATTTATAAAATGTGAAAAGACTTCCTAAAAGGTTGGATTGGACTTTCTTTCAGCTTGTCAAATTTCTTTGGGTTTGTGCTTTGCAGAAGAGGGAACACAACAGTGGATATATTGAGACATGACCCAGAATTTTAGAGAGCTTCTATTTAATTAAAGTGGAGTTTAAAGGAATGCTCTTGAACATACAGCATGCCTGTTGAGAGGTTGTACATCACAAAACCAGTATGCACACAGTTTCAGACATCAGTTCACACTTCTTAATAACCTGCCCTCTTACTGAATCCAGAATGATGTTGACGTGTGAATTCTGCAGCCGGTGTAGTCGGGAACTTGAGAAACGTGAGTGTCAGAGCTGTTACATGCCAGCAGCACTGAAAAACTTCCAATGTTTTGATGGTACCTTCTCGACCCTGCAAACCCTATCAGAGACAGGTCTTTTCAGCAGTGTTAAGCTGTTGGTTCCCCTCAGCAGATGTACTGTGTCTTCTGTGGCTATACTTTGTAAAGCAAAAGATGAGTATTTCTGAAAGGGTCTGAGGTAGCTAAAGTTGAAAACCACCAGTTCCCAAATTAGACTGATGGTGCTGTTGTTAAACGCCAGCCATCCTTAAGAGGGTCCCTTTTCCTTCTCCTCTCCTTCCCTTTCTGCAGAAAGGGATTTGGCTTCAGCTTGTACTTGGGCTTTCCTTCACACAGCTTTTGGGAACACTCACCCTCTTCTGCAGCTTGCAGAGGAGAAGGGAGCCTGGGTTTTGGAGACTGCAACCACGGGTGTTCCAAAACTTGATCTATGCATAACCTTTGAGACACATTGGGATGGAGCAAGCGGCAAATGAGGTCCTTGCACTCTGCAGTCAGGTATATTGAGCTGGGGAAGGATATCCTGTGCTGTTTCTGAATGTAGATCATTTTCTTGATGTTGGAGTCATCAAATGGCGTTAAAGCATAGACCATACTATAGAGGATGACACCTAGGCTCCATATATCAGAAAGCTTGGGGTCATAAGGAATGCCCTGCAGCACTTCAGGGGCTGCATAGGCAGCAGACCCACAGAAGGTTTTGCTGAGAATAATTCTTCCGTGTTCATCCCGAGACAAGGATTTGGAAAATCCAAAGTCTGACAGCTTGATGTTGAGGTCTTTGTCGAGAAGGATGTTCTCACATTTCAGGTCCCTGTGAGCAAAGTCCAAGTCATGGCAATGCTTGACAGCAGAAGCCAACTGATGAAACTTGATGCGAGCGATGTCCTCTTTCATAGCTCCCATGGTCTTGATGTAGTCCAGAAGGTCTCCCTTTTTGCCCAGCTCCATCACGATGTACACTTTCCCAGCTGATGTCTCAAAAATCTCATACACTTTGATGATTGCAGGGTGGTGCAAGCATTTCAAAGCCTCTATTTCCCTGGGGAGAAATCTTTCTAGGAACTCGTGTGGAGTTTTTGTCTTGTCGATTATCTTGATGGCCACGTTGCATTTCAGCCGGTTGCAGTAGGCAGATTTCACTTTGCCATAAGAGCCTTCTCCTAGGGTGTTGCTGAGGCTGTAGCCTTTCTTTCTAAGCACCACAGCATCACTCATGCTGGGAGACCTGCAGGAGATGGTGCTGGCATGCATCGTGCATGGTGGCAAGTGTGCCCACGCACCATGGTAGCTGCCCAGGTGGGTGGGCATGCCAGCTCTGACTGCTCTGTGACGTAACAGGCACCTGCCCTGGCATGGGGTCCTTGGAAGGACCTTCCTTTCAGAATGTGGTGTTTTGGTCCTGGTTAGAAGCCAGACTCCCACCAAAGTCTCTCTATCACTCCCCTCTTAGCTGGACAGGGAGGAGAATCTATGTTGAAAGGCTTTGGAGTTGAGAGAAGGACAGGGAGAGATCATTCTGCAATTAGTGTCACATCTTTTTGATTTTATTCCCATGTTAGGTGAAATTCTGTCTGTTGCCTTTTTGTGTGTCTTGGATGATCTTTCAAGCCCCACATGTGCTTGCTTATGGTGTGCGATGGCTTTGCTCCTCCTTGGCTGGTTCCTCAAGGGGTGGGATGCTGCTTTTCTTGTCTTTACCTGCAGACTGTCTTCAAGAACTGTTGTTTGTTTTTTCTCATGGGCTTGCTAGAAGGAGGTGCTTTCTCTTATATTCAGTTCCACGTTGGTCTTCCAGCCTCTCTGGAGGCTCTGACGATTGGCTGCTTTTGTGGGCTTTGCAGCTGGCTTTTTCTTAAACCCTTGTTTTCTAAAACCCTTGTCAGTGGGGGAGTTGTGTTTTGACTTCCAGCATCTGCTGTTCTTGAGAGAGGCTCGCACCAACACCTTCCTCATAATGGCTCAGAGGACTGCTGTTTTGCATGTTGATTGCTTCACTGTAATCAGCCTCTGGGGCTTTTTGTTTTGCCTTAATTTCAGCTTTTTCAATTTTAGTTTTACAGCTGCCATATGCGTGACTCCAAAGACTTGATGATTTTGCTGACCATAACACAGAGGGGCTAGGGACAATCCTGCTTCACCCACCAGCATGGATGACAATGTCATTCTGGAGAACAGGAGCAATACTTCTGATAGTCATGCTGAGGGTGGGCAGGGGTGTTGTTGGGGTTTTTCTCTCCTATTTGAAAATTTCAGCTAATTTTTATAATTAAATCAAAAACCAAACACTGAAGAACATTTTTACCCATACATAGCCTGCTCTCAGAGCTGGGGTTGTTGCAGTGTGAGCTGACCTTTGAGTGTGGGATGAGCACTCTCCTGGTGCAATCCTGCCTGCAGAAGCACCTTTCAGCAGGAGGCAGGCGTAGCCAGATGCGTGCACCTCTTGCGCCACACCGGAGTACAAGGCAGCCTGTGTGACGCTTGGCAGTCGTGACATTTGCTATAATCAAGTAATGTTTTACCAAGGGAACATCTGTGGAAAATGTTACATGGCTCTCTGAGCTGTGCCTTCAGCCTTCTGTAAGGTCTGGGGGGGTTTATTGCTGTGTCTTTCTCAGTGGAGAGCTTCCTCTAGCGCGGTTTCCATGGCCACTTCCAAAACTCACGTCCGTGACTGTGGAAAAACCCTTCCAAGGGACTTGATTTTTATAGTGCACCTTGTAAAAATCAATTGGTCAACTTGACATTGCTGGGAATTGACTGCAAGAAATTAATTATTTTTATGGTTTTTTGGTTTGGTTTTTTTTAGTTCAGAAATCCTTGAAGACTAGATTTCTTCTTTAACTGAAAAAAATATTCTTATTTACCCGTGAATGAATGGGTAACAGGGTAAAGGGATCCATTACTAATGTTTGGGGTTTATTTTTGTTTTCAGAGATGTTCTTTAAGGACTGAACTGGCTAAATAACAAGTTCTTGGGCAATTAAAAAACCTAATTATTTCTTTCATAGTGATTGCATGATCTGCTTACCTCCATGAAATGTAGGACCTCTCTGTTAGGGTACACAGGGAGATGGTCAGGCCCTGACATGCAGTTTGGGTCGCTGAGCAGACCAGAAGAAAGGAATTGATGAGACACGGGAGGTGGATGAATGTAGCAGGTGCTGCTGAACCACTGTGGTGAGTGCCTGGGGAAATAGCTGAGCTTCACAGACAATTGAGGAGGAGCGTGGGGACCACCTAGGATGTGGAACCTGCCAAGGCGGAGGTGTCCCAGTGAGGTACCAGAAACAACAAATTTGTTCCAGATGTAGCAAGGGTGGGCACAAGAGGAAAAAGTAGAGGAGTTTTAGAGAAAGAGAGAGTAGAGAAGAGCAAGCATGGGAACATGGAGAGAAGTTGGGACACAGGCTGGATGTGTGGAAGCAAGCTGTGATGAGTGTTTGTGCCTCAAGCACAGTGCCTGATGTCCTCCATCTTCTTGTCGGATGATTCCTACTCATTCACTGGCTGAAGGAGGTGTCTCTTCTGGGCATGGAACGAGTGCAAAGGCCAGGCAGTGTTTGAGGGACTGTGCCCCATCCTGCTTCTGACCCACAGGGGTGTACCTGTGGGTCAGGAGCAGGATGGGGCAGGTGTCTTCAGTGGCATTTCAAGCTGTTCACGCTCATACCAAGATGAAGCCAGAGAGGGGAATATGACATCTGAGAGATACTGGTTGTGCTGTGTAATTCATGCTTGAAAGCAGATTGCCTTAAATATCCTGGGGGATGGCGCTGGTTTTGTGTTTGCACTCAAGTGAATTAACCCAGTCAGCCCTACTAAAATCCAAGTCTCTATTCTGCAAGACTGAAGGGCCTTCACATGTTTGCTGGGACTATAATTTATTTCAATGAAATGTTATAAAACGATCTCTTGAAGGGGATGTAGTGCTCTTCAGAGGGGCTATTCCTGTAATGCCTGCTGTAATGTCTGGTCTTTGCTTCCTGCTGCAATTCAGCCCCTGCTATCTGTAATTAGGGAATCAGTAAACTCTTTGTTGCCAGATATTTTTGCTGCTGTGGTACTAGTGGGTAACGTGCCTCACAAGGCCAAATCCACTGTGAAAAACCATCTTGGTTCTTGATGATGTGCCATTATCTCTGTGCCCTCACTGCTTCTTTTTCCTGTTATTTCCTGTTGCTGTTCCTGTATATTTGCATTTTCCTATGTGCCAGACACTCGAATGCTTCCTTCCTCAGGCGAAATAGCTCCTCGAGCTCTCCTAACACCACAGAGGCAGTTGGCAGTGAGCAGTGGGCAGTGGGGCTCTCCTGGGTGGCAGGAGTTGCCAGCTGCTTGAAAGACATCTGGGGAACAGGGGCTGTGTGGTGTGATGTGAGGCTGTACTGCCATCACACGCAGAGTCTCTGGATGCTTGCATCAACAGTCTGGGCTTGGCTTCTTGCTCTGGGTAGGAAAAAAGATGAGGGAGCACAAGGGGTTCTTGTTCGTTTAGGTGGACAGTGGAGATTCTGGTTGATTTTGGGAACAGCATGCTGTAAGTGTTAGAGAGAAAGTTGTAGGAGCCATTGGTGAGGAGCAGCAAGGATGAGGGATGAGTTGCTATAACCTCAACGGAGAAGGTAAGCTCTGATGGCTTAAATAAGCAAAACACCATCAGAGGATGACAAGTCCTCCTTTCTTTGCAGGGCTTGGGTAAGAAAATGCTGAGCAGCAGACAAGCAGACACAGCACAGGGGTTAGTGAGGCCAGTAAGGGAGAAGATAAACTCTCACAATGCCCCTAAATTTGGAACAAACTGCCCCTGGACAGAGCAGCCCATGTGAGCTGCATCCTGTGGCAGGGGGGCAAGTGCTGGGTCTCCCTGGACCAGCTCCAACTGGGGGGGACATGGTGCAGGGGCCATGCGGTTCTGCAGCTCTGCACCCACTCGGAAGCAGGTGGCTCTGAGCTGCTTTCTGCTTCTCTGACTATGCAGCACAGAGGGAAGCTGTGGTTGGAGGTACTTCGTTGTTTCGGAGGACTGGGCTGTTTCTCTGTAGAAATAAAGGAAATGTATCCACTTGCTCAGGGGAGAGGGAAGATGAAGAAATTCTTGCCTAATAGAATCATAGCATTGTCTTGCATGGATCATCAAGTCCAACCATCACCCTGACCTGTCATCCACTATTAACCTTCCTCACATTCACATTCATTGCCTCAACCCCACTCAGAGTCAGGCCAGGACAGGAGCCAGCTTTGCTGCCCTCCCCACCAGCCTCTTCCCTTGTTCTTTCCGGGCATGGCAGCTTTACTCCCATGCTTTCTGGGCACAGGCGATCTGCACTTGGAGGTTAGAGAAACACTTGTTCCCAGCAGGAAACTGGGAGTCCTGGAACGTGCTGGCTTATGCATGCTCTGGGCAGCAGTGGTCAGCCTGTTTCCATTAGCATGCCCCATCCTTACCCCTTCTGCCCAGGTCATTGGGCCACCCTGGCTCACCTGACACAGCCCCTGGTGCCTGTGGGCTCAGGGCAGGTGCGGCACATGGGGCAGCCCTGCCTCGTCATTGTCTGCTGCTCAGCCAGGGCGTGGGCAGTCCCGTAATGTCAGTCTCCACCAGTGTGACAGCCCTCAGCAAGGGACAGCCCAGGGAGGTGGGTGCCTCTTACCCTTCACCTTTGTGCTCCCGTGTGGCTGGGCCATTCATTGCCTGTTTACTCAAAGGTTCTGCGTGGGTTGTGGTGTTTGCTTGACACACGTGTGTTCCAGACCTGCCTCTGCCAGAGCTGGCTGGGCGCCGTGAACTGTGGCACAGGGAAACGAGGTCTGTGTTTTCTTGGATCAAAAGCTGGGGAGAAGCAGCCAGTCCCCTGACTGTGAGTGGAGCGTTGCCCTCACAATGGAGGCATCATGTGGTGTCTCCTTATACAGGGGTGATGGGGTGTCATGGGCTTGGAGTGGGTAAGGAATGTCCTAGATCAATCGAGGTCAGGATGTGAGGCTGGGCTGAGAACAACCTCTCCCCACAGCATCCCTTGGGAGGATCACAGCTGGGGAGTTTGACCTTGTGCCTTTGTGACGGAGAATGCTGTCACACTTCAGGTCCCCATGGACACTTGGATCATGACAGTATTTGGCAGCATGTGAGAACTGACAAAATAGGTTTTGGCCTAAATCTTCAGACATCCCCCCACTACTTGCGTGCTTGGGGACCCGCTGGAGTGCGTCATGACCCCAGCACGCAGCTCTCCTGTGTCCCCACAGGGCTCACAGCTCCAAATGATGGAGTAGCCCAGCTCTGGGGAGCAAATGGCAGGCACCATTTCCACTGTCACATTAAACTTTGTGTTTAACTTTGGGAAATGCATCATGCTGATTCTGCTGACCTCAGCACAGCAAAAGCTCCCATGGGGCTGGAGGCAGTGAATGCCCAAGAAAACAGGGGGTGCCTGGCACAGACAGTGGCTGCGGGGGGAGGCAGAAGCAGCGTGAGAGCTGAGGTACCTGTGTATCCATTGGGAATACCCCCGCGGGAGGCTGCCATGGAGTCCAGCAAGTAATTGCTACTAACAGGGCAACACGGAGTTTGTCAGATCCAGTTAAAATGGTCTGTATTGGAATTTAAATGTTTTATTTCAAAGCTTCAGGTTATAGCATGGAAGTAGAAAATACTTTGCTGTAAAACATGAAAAAAAAGATACAAAAACTCCCCATGCAGCTCCCCAGGTTTGGCTTTCACTCTGTGTAGGGTTTTACTTGAAGAGCCAGAATTCCAAGCAGAGGCCAGGGCGAGCCCTGCTGACCCCACAGCCACTGCGGTCAGCCATGGTGCCCAGCCTGTGTGTGCCCTGGTGCTGCCCCAGCACTGCTGCTTCGCTTCAGCCCTTAAAGGGAATTCCAGCTCAACTTAGGAAGTGGGTACTTAAGGTAAAACTGCCTTTGGATCCCAAACCCCTCCCGGGCTGTCCCCTAGCATCAGAAGAGTTGTGTCACCGAAGCTGATATCGTCTTCGCAGATGGCTCACTGACAGGGATGGCCATTGGCCTGACGGCAGCAACGCTCAGAGTCAAATTCCCGATGGCACCTGTCACTTGCAGGGCCATTGACAGTGACCTGAGCTGCACAATTAGTTTTCTTGCTGCGTTTCCTCTCTGTCTGGGCTGAGAGCCGGGAACACCATTTCCAGGAGGGAAGGAAACACCGTCTGGCTCTGGCACAGGTAGTGCCTGGGGAGGTCCCAGTGCCAGGTGCTGCTTGTCGGTGTCACGCTTGCAGAGGTGTTTGGCACAGGGATGGTCTCACCTGGCGCTGGGCAGGTGGGAACAGATTAATGGGATAGGGAGATGATGGTCAACTGCAGAGTTGGCTGGGGCCAGGACCCCCTTGGGGATTCATGCTGGCACTGTGGGGACAGGGGTGACAGATTAGGGAGTCCTGTGGTAGTGAGAATGGAGGGAGGCGGGCAAGGCCATCCCGGGGGTCGGGTGCGGGGGGCAGTTGAGGTTGTTATGGAGAGGATGGTGAGAGGCTGTATGGTAGAGGTGGTCAGGAAAGGCCACCCTAGATGGGGACAGAGGCGGGCTGTCCTGGGGCACAGAGGGACTGCTGGAAGCCATCCCGGGGGACGGAGGGATCGCTGTC
>VXBZ01005963.1:24679-76869 GCA_013399135.1 Heliornis fulica
TATAAATGGTGCCCAAGGCGGACAGCGGCACCTTCCTC
The DNA here is from genome assembly GCA_013399135.1 of Heliornis fulica. NCBI lineage: Eukaryota > Metazoa > Chordata > Aves > Gruiformes > Heliornithidae > Heliornis > Heliornis fulica. The sequence goes on from VXBZ01005963.1 coordinate 24,718, forward strand.
CTCCTCTTCCTCCTGGTGCTGAGCATCACCGAGCCGCTGCGGCCAGGTAGGGTCGGGGTATGCTGGTCCTCCCTTCTCAACCTACGGGCGGGTCCCGGGCCCGCAGCCGGGAGGGCGCTGGGGCTTCCCCGGGGCGGGAGGGCGAGCGACGGGCCCGGGCGGGAGCCGCCTGCGGGAGGCCGGCCGGGTCAACCTCCGGGGAGCGGCGCCTCGGGAGGTCAGCGCCGGACGGTGCGGAGGGGCGCCGGTGCCCTTCCCCTCCCGCAGGGGACGGGGCAGCGGGAGGAGCCCGGTTCTGGGGTCGCGGTGACCCCGAGCCGGTCCCGGCGGGTGGGTAGAGCCCAGCCAGCAGAGTCTTTGCCGCTGCTCCGCACTTGTGAGAGAAGGGATGGGACCGGGCTGAGTCGGACGAAACGTCCGTCCCGGACGGGCTGCCTGGGTCTTGAGAGAGCTGTGTGTTAGGGTAAAAGAAGTGATTTAAACTTTGAAAGCTTAGATAGAAACCTCCGTAACGCTGTAGTTCATTAGCAGTGGAAATGCAGCGGCATGACTCGAGTTTTCAGGTGCTTCTTCCTTACTTGCTTTTATGTCACGGGCCTTGGGAGCCCACAAAACAAGACCAAAACCTCCCTTTCAGAGTGCTGTTCGATCGGGCCAGAAGAGTCCTGTTGCATCTCAGTACGAATGTTTTCTTCCTAGTCCTGTTTCAGCTTTCGGAGGAGCAGTTTAGCAGTGGGGTTTGTGTGAGACTTGCTGGGCATGGTGATTTATGATGCTAAGATGAATAACTCTGGAGAAATGGTTTGTGTTTGCCAGCTGAAAACTGTGGCTTTTCTAGGTTTGTTGGTCAGTTGGGGTTTCTTTTTGGGTGTAGAACTCACTTGGAGCTTGGCAGAGCCCTCATGTATCTCAGGCAGCTCTTGCCAAAGAGCATCAGTAACCAATGTGTGAGGCTGCCTGGGGTGGCTTTGCAGGTTTAGAAACTGTCCTCTCATCGCACCGTGCAACTGCTCCTGGCTGATACTTGTTCCTCTCTAAATAGGAGAGCCAGAACGATGCTGTGCTTTAAAATACCCTTGTTCTTTCTCTTCAAGGTAACTTTTATGACCCAGACTAATAAACTGTAATGATATTAGTGAGCTGTGTTTAAGCAAGTTCCCAGTGCAGCTGAAACACAATTGGGTCAGTGTAGGCAGTCTTATTGAAATAACTACCTTGGATGTTGAAATTGCTCTGTGTGCACCTTGTTTTAGCTTGGGTTTTTTGGCAGTGTGTATGTATGGGGAATATGATATACTTGAATAGCAAAAAACCCCACCCCAAAACATTGAGTTCCTAACCTAGTGCTAGTACAGCTAGAGGCTTTTATGTGGAAGAAGATACTATGTAAAACTCATTTGGAGCAACATCTTTTAGAGCTGGCATTAAGTATCACAGCCAGCTGAAATGCTAGTTGAAAAGGTTCAGAGACATTCATAGCCTCCTATGTGCTGTTACAGGTGGGTAGGTTTGAGCACTGTAACCTCCTAGAAATTAAAAATGACATTTTCCGTGTTGTGTCAGGACATTTGTTGCTCCAGTTTGATATCAGATCTCTCTCAGCAGCTGATGCTTGATGGATGAAGACAAGCTTTTCACTGAGATTTGCTTCTTTAAGGCAAATCAATTCTTTTCACTAGTGCTTTAACATATCTACTTTAGAGATTTGTGGCACTATAGCCACACTGGCACAATCATCCCTCTTGTAAAGAAGCCCTGCTAGGTTATATTAGTGTTGAAACCTGTAGCACTATGGCAGCTCCGCATGTATTACTCGAATTTGCCTTGAACCATATGTATTCCTCAACCTTAATGTGAAATAATCCAACTGGATGTAGCACCGCACCTGGAATTCCTTGCTGTATGAGAAATTCCTGAATTTCATTTGGAATCTGCTCATCCATCCTGTTCTCGTGGAGGCGCTGGGTGAGTGGTGGTTGAGCTGTCCATGGTGATGCTGCTCCTTCCTCTTCAGAAGAAAGCCCATCAGTTCAGGGTGGCCTCACATCTTTTCACAAAATGTTTGCTTTTTAGCTTGCTTCATTTAATACCTTGACTGTACTGTCTCAAACAGATCACCCCTTTAATAGATTAGTAGATATGGGCTGATCCTGGAACAAAAGGTCCAAAAGGGGAAAATCTGGTTCTTACAAGTGTATACATATTTACCATATTAATCAGTGGTGAAGAAGTCTCCTTTGTCTCTTTTTCAGGGATGTGTGTGGATTTCCTAGAAACAGGAGAGTATTTGGACTCAGAATTTATTTTCCTAGTGGTGTTTGTTTTCACTTTGCGTCGTCAAACCTGTGTATTGTAACAACTGTTACTGGTTTAGAAAGGATGCCTGCAGCTTGCTTAGCTTAAATCTGTACTTGGAGCTATCAAATGAGTGCTGCAGAGTGATGGGAGGTTTTATGTACTCCGAGATGAATGTGTAGTCCCTTCACAATTCAGTCCCAGCGAATCAGGCACCTCTTTGTACTTCCATGTTAATTTGACACTAGCTTTGTATCCGTGTTCTTGCTGTGCTCTTCAGATAAATAAAACCTTCTTTTAAGCCTCCTCAACTGTAGTATCTTTTCAGGCAATCTGAAAGGCAGGGATTTTACATGGACCTATTTTTTCCCTGCATTTAGGGTGAGATGGGTTTTAATAAACTATGTGAGTAACAAATTAAAATTTCCTTTTTTTCCCGATTTCTTTTTCCTTAGTTACACAAGTCTGTTTAACACTACAGCCATCAGTAACAGTGTCAGGTACATCCAACATACTAGGGTATCACCCTACCTTTCCTGTAGACACTTGACACTTGTGTTCTTGAAGGTGCTGTAGGCACTTAGATTTTTTTTTTTTGAGCCTGTGAATTTTAATGGTAACTTTGTGCTATGTTTTTTTGTTGTTGTTACAGTGTTTTTCTCTTTCCCTTTCTAAATGCTTTTTACCATAAGCTTCTTGTTTTGAGTAGTTGTCTGCTTTATAATGCATTGTTGAAAGAGGTTTTTTTGTTTGTTTTGGTGGGTTTTTTCATGGCTTTTTTAATAGAGTATTTCTCTCATGTTTGGAAGCTGCTACTACACATTGAAGCCAGCTACAACAAAAGTTGAAGCTGCTACAGGCTAAGTGTACCAGACTTTTCCAGCTATATAGGTGCCCAGTGAAGAACTAAATATTTCCTTTAAACATGTACTGAATTAATTATATCTGGTGTTCAGACACCTGCTTTGGGGGATATTGAGTACAGTAGCAGTTGGCTTAATGTCTTCTCTGGGACAACTAAAAGCATCTGCTTCAGGTTATCAGACTAGCTGGCTGAGAACTGCTTGCATGTGAAGAAATGTATCAGTGGTATGTTCACTGAGCCACAGTAAACTGTACTGGTGTTAGCTTGGATTTGGACAGAGTTTCTGAACACTGTTGCTTTTCTGTTGATTGTGGAAAGAGCATCAGCAATGTAAATTGTTATGAATTGAGTTTTGCAGCAAGTTTGAGTAGATGTAAGAAGTTTCTGTTAACATCCCATAGCACAATCAAAAAGCAAAGGTTTCAGTGGCTTTATGTAAGGTTGGGAACTTAAACAGTCTGTGCTGATCAAGACGACATGTTTCAGAATAGCATTTAGGGGATTAATTAGGATCATCATCACTAAAGACAATAACATGTTTTCATATTTCCCTAACAAGATACTGCTGCTTGCTAATGGAAAACACTTAAACATGGTGAGGCTTTATATTGGATTTTATAATAGTGGTTTAGTACAGAGCCTTGTGAATGTAGGTCATCGGGCTTTCTTATTAGAGCATTTGCCAGGCAGCTAAAAGCCAATTGAGTTCTTGTTCTTGCAGCTTTTTTCCTCTGCTTCAAAGCAAGCTAGAGGAAGTAATTTTATTACCCAAGTCCTGTTTTTCAAAAATATTGCACAATTTACCTAATCGGCAATGCTCAGAAGGACTTGCCAGCACAAGTGGTCTAATTAAAAAACCCCACAACTTCAGCTTAAAGCTTGAGCTTTTCATATGCTTTAGTGCTTGCTTGACCCCAGCTGGTGGTCACGCTCTTACTGGTGGGCCGTTGGTGTCTGGGCATGATGCAGTTGACATGGTGTTTAAATTGCCAGCTCTTTCTTGTCACTTAATCAAAAGTTGGAGGTCATAAATGCAAGGTAGAGCTCCTTGGAGTTGAAGTGTAATTAAACCCGCAATCAACATTGTTTCAAGGTGATCCGCTTGTGTGCTGTGACTGAACATGTCTGGTTTGCACTGGTCGAATCGGATCTGTTAATTCAATTGAAGCCAAAAAGATGTCAGTCATAAAATGTGACCCAAGCCCAGCATTCTGCTGCTCTGCAGGGAGCTTGTGGGTAGCAAATCGAAGCCCTTATTTTGCTGTTTGTTTGCTGCCTTAGTGAGAGCCGTGGTGAGCAGTAGGTGTGTGGTCCCATCTTGGTACCTGCAGCCCCTGTGTTTACCTGAACTCCCACGTGAGGGTTTCTGGGTGTGAGGAGCAGAACAGTTTTTATTGTGGGACCGCAGTTAGTTTTGCTGGCCTGTCTTCCAGTCTTATGTTCACCCTTCATCCCCTTGCTTAGGGGTTTTTGTCTTCCTACTGCTACATATTCATGTGTTGTTTTTTTTTTTTTTCCCTGGTGTTCCTGTGCTGTTTGTTACATGCTGTGAAGCCAGGCAGGCTGATGGATACAAGAAGTCTTTCTTGCCACAGGGACACAAGGCAGAAGGTATCAGACCTTATTAGCAGGTCTGATACTTTAAGACTGGTAATTCTGGATGTTAATTATAAAGTAAAACCTTTGAGATGCGGGTGGGTTTGCTGCTAGCTGTGGCCACAGATAAAGGAGAGAAAGGAGTCAGTAGGCAGAGGACTGTGTGTTGCTATTACTTCTGGGAAGTAATAAACCAGAAAGGGAACTGGTGCTTTTGCAAGCATGCAACTTCTGTGTCCCCATGGTGGGTTTGGCAGTAGAGGAAGATTAAGCCAGAGCAGCAGAAGTGATGGAGGAGAGAGCGCTGCTGCAGCCTGCCTCTGTAGTGGGAGGAAGGGGCTGTGGAAGTGCTGCTTCTTTCTCTGTAGTTCTGGGGAGAGGCACAGGTAGCTTGAGAGAGAGAGAATAACTTTAGACACTAAGAGTGAAAGATGTGAAGTCCCCCAGTGAATGTCAGAAAACCAGCCAAGACTTCAATGAATTATTTCATCCCCTGGAATTAGCTTTGTTAGGGTTGGTTTTGATGTTGAATTGTAATGCAAGAAGAGCAACTACCTCTGTGGTCTGTCTTTGAGTAATGCCTGAGTCTCTGGGTTTTTACGTGGTGATTTCTTGCAACTTTTATAAGGTCTCGTTTCATCCTTCGGGATGCATGTGAATAACCTGTTACGTGATGAGTAGAACCTCCTGTTGCACTTGAATGCGTTGCACTGCACGGAGCCTGCATGCCCTGGGTCTGACTTCTGGTCCCTGCAGCGTGGTCAGAGCAGAACCTGGGGACACTGTGGTGGCATCACTGCTCGTGCCCTTCAGGGGTTGATGTGGGTACTTGAGTTTGGTTTGTGTTTAGAAATGAAATAAGCGTGTGAGTGGTTCTTTCACTGATTGCCGGAACGAGGAAGTCCTTGAGATAAGAAAGAAACAAAAGATCACGGCTCATGGCAGACTCGATGAGAGGCTCTGCTGAGCTTTGTCTGTGTGATCTTTAAGGCTAACCTGTGATGGGAAAAGGCTTGCTTATATTTTGTTCTGTGTAGACTGATGGAAAGTTTTGGCTTGAAGGGGTACTAAGAGATTGGCTGCTAATTCTTCCTGTTCCAAACCAAAATCTAGAAACACCAGGCAATTCTTGAAGGGAGTTTTTAGTTATTTCTGTGATAGGCACACCAAACACCATATTAATTTGCTAAGTCTGTTGCTTATACTTCCTTTACATACACAGTATTTTGCACATGTCCCTCTCAGGGTACAGTCACAAAGAACAGTTTCCCAAGTTGGTTGAGGTGCCCCTAGGTCCCCCCAGTTTTTCAGTGGTGGTGTTGGTAGGTGCCTGGCAGGGCCAGTTCCTTCCTGGCTTTCCACTCTGTAAGGGTTGATGTTCCTGTCAAGTCCTTGCATGGCAGGCTCACACCTTTGTGCTGTACTTCCAGGGGTGGTTTTGGGGAGAGCCCATTGAGGAGAAATCGTAGATTGTTTGGTGAAGCCATTGATTAGCTGTAGCAGAACTCCAGGAACTGAGTTGCTTAAAAACCCGAGTTTGGGATTAACCTTTAATCCATGTTCCTCCAACTGTGAAATCCCTGTCATGTTGTGGTTTCCTGTGAAACTTTTAATTTTGTTTCTGTATTAAAGGGTCAGACTGCTAATTCTGGGTTTGATGAACAGCATTTTAATGGTATTTGCTACATGAAACTCCTGAGGCAGTTGCTATCAGTGTTTGATGCTTGCCGCTTAGAAATAAAGCTTCAAGTTTAATGGCAATTGATAGTTGCCTCATTAACTATAGCTAAACAAAATAGCATTCAACTTCCTAGTTAATTAAAATGAAAATTGGTTGGTCTGACCATTATATTTAGCTTCTCTTCTGTTGCTTGATTAGCACTTGACAATTGCCAGCCTGCTCGGTGGGTGGAAATTTAGAATTAGCTTTTGGTGGCTGCTCATGGGTCATTCCCTGCTCTCTTGTCCTTTAACTTACTGATTTCTTTTTTCTTTGTCATATTTTCAGTTTTGTAACTATTCTTCCTGTGTTGTCTTCTCTTCTGTACACCTCTTCTGCCCTGCTTCCTTGTACCTTTCCTACTATGAGACCCCTTATTTGGACTAAGTATTTGAGAAGCTAAACTAGTAGAAAATGGGATTAAGTGACATTTCTGGTAGAACGATGCTGGGCTGCCAGCAGGTGTGTTTGCTTGAGGGAGCTTCACATGTCGCTTTGAAATGCTGAAGCCTCCATCAGTTTGTGTTTTGACACTCAGATCTGCACTGCAGAGTGGACAATACCACAAGAGCTGAGTTTGGAGTGGGTGAATGTAGCCCCTAGATCTGTACGGAGGTAGGTCAGCTCCAGACTGGACTGTGGCTCTCCCAGCCCTGCACTGGCCTCAGATCTCTGTGGGAACATAGATGGGGCGATACAGGGGTAGGTGTCGAGTGGCACCTTTGCATGAGCTAGAAGAATTTTACTTAAAACTGAGTTAGTTGTCCTTCAGTACCCGTGTGTTTCGGCCTTGCTAATATTTCTTTAGTGATTTAAATAAAAAGGTTACTTCTGACTTGAAAGTAACATGTCTTCTTTAAACACTTCAAAGGAAAGTGAATAATCCTGCTTCTAGCACCTGCTTGGTCTGCCTTTGTGCCTTGTGAATGCTGAACTTCTGAAACATGTTACAACTTCTTTTAATCTAGGGAGGGTCAAAACCACATTTGTTTTCTCTCTTTTGAATTTGTGAGATTGTTACACTTAAATTACTGCTTACTGATTAAAATACAGTAGCATAAATGTACTGTGTTAATGAGACCTTAGAAAAAACGAAAAATTTGGGATGTTGCAGGAGTGATATCAAAGTGCAAAGACCTAATTGGAAGTGTTGTCCCCCTTGGTTTGGTAGGGAGCAGATTGGAGAGATATGGTCCAAGCCCACACTAGTATATGAATGCCCATCTGTGTCTTGCTGAGTTGAATGTAATTTTTCTACTGATGTGACAGCTAAAAAATGGCAGCGATCAAGTTGCCTGTCATAGACCTGACACCCGTGCGTGGTGGAAGCTGGCTGAAGAGCTGGAGTTAAAGCAGTACTTGAGATTTCAGAAGCTACAGGGAATGTGAAAACTACTTAAAGGGTTAAGTGACTTTTTATAAATGAGTTGGACTTTAACTTTCTGACTTCTGACAGAACTGTTAATATTGGGGGCTTGATAAATGAAGCATCTGTCTATTTGTTTTACCGTGGAAGGAGGAGGGACAGTACCTCTCACAACATGGACAGAGGCAGTGGTGGCTACCGCTGGCTGCATTCCTGCGGTGTTCAGCTTCAGTTGAGCAGGGGAATGCAATCCAAAGCATGAACCACTTGCTCCGCTGCATGACAGCCACTGCACCAGCTACTGCAAAGGATAAAATGGTATTCAAGGTCAGAATGTTTCTGTGTATCAAATTTTTGCCTTTAAGTGTTCTAGGTGCTTGCTCATCAAGTCTTCTACAAGATGTGAAGAAAAAAGTGAAACAGGAGCAAAAGCCTTTTTAGTGTGACCTGCATTTGAATAGTGCTCACATCTCCCTGAGTTGTTAGATCCTTGTTTAAGACCATGACCTTCCTAGGGCTCTGTAGAGAGCCTCTTGATGTTCACTTGGTTTTGAAATTAAGAATTGCATTTGGTTTTGGTGAGTGGAGTGGTTAAAAATATCTAAATTCATAGGTAGGAATTTGTCACCTGCTTGACATTAAAGACTATTGCAGTTCCTCGTGTTTTAATTCAGCAGGATAATTCTAAATACATACTTGGCTTCAAATTGTGCTCTTTCATTGGATTTGTTTGGATTGCTCATGTGCCAAAAGTTAAAGGATATGCTTATATAGTATGTATAAATTCTATAAAATCTTGTACTGAAGGGAAAAAAAAATTGTTTTCCTCAAAAGTAGGAACATGTGTGGTCTTGTTGACAGTGAATGGGTTTGCTAACTGATACTGCTGAAATCTGGCAGCTCCTGCTTTCAGATTACTGGTGGCTACAAATTAGCCTTGATTGCTCCACAGTTCTTGAATTGCTGTTATCCTGTTACATCTGAATACTCTTCTTGTTGAAAGTTGAACTAAAGAACACACTAATACAGTTCATGTAAAACTTAGGATTTATTTTATTCTTTTCACAGTGGAAATCTCTGCTATGTAGAGTAATGTTTATTTGTTTTAGTTCGTTGGGTTGGAGGTTTTTGTTTTCATTGTTTTGGGGATTGGTTTGGAGCTGTTTGTGGTGTTTTGTATTTTCTGGGGTTTTTTTGAATAGTTTATTTGTCAAAGAAAATACAGCTTCTTTCCCTGATGATCCTTTTTAAGTGAGAACTGTTTTGCATAGGCACAAATATTGGTCCAGACTGACTCGACAGCATGTGTACTTTCCTAATCCTGGGAACACGGTTGGAAGAGGGGAGGAACTATCTCAGGTGGTTAGATTTTTTTGGAGGTAATGTTGGGTAGGCAGCTACCAGGTAATAGCTTAAGATACAGAAGTGCTTCTTGGATTATTGTTATTGACAGTTTCTTTAAGCAGCTTTTTAGAGGCTTCCCAACAACAGCTTATGCAGAGACTGTCAGAAATTGAAAAAAAGGAAATCTTCCTGGTATTAAAATACTTCTGGTTCCCAGACTGGTCCTTCTGGGGATGTTGGCACCACTGTGTAATTCTGAACATCCCAGAGCTGACTATGAAATGTACTGGAGATCACACCAGTGAATGACCAGTACACATGCCTCCTGGGAGAAAAAAGGTGCAGGTAATGCTGAAAACTTGTGAGGACGGGGCTGAGAACCAGATGCTTTTTTTCTGGTTCAGAATGACCCCAGCCTCTGAAGGCTGCATATGAGCAAGAAGAGTATGTGTACACTGATAGGATGTTTCAGACTGTTCAGTTGCAGTGGAATATGAGGATCTTGTCCTACAAGCTGTGCTTAGAAGAAGGTGAAGGTGGGAGGTGAGGATTGAGGGTGGGATCTGGAAGTAGCTGAGGTACCCAGATAGTTTAAGTATTTGTGGTGTATGTGGGACAATCGGTCTGTCCCAGCCTGAGTATGTGGATTGTAAGGGAGTGTTTGGCAGTGCTTTTCTCTGGACAGGACTGGTGAATTGCTGAGTATTTCACTACTGATGTAATTCTTAGTGGATGTTTTCTCTGTTGCTGGATTCATTTGGAGAACTGATGTGGTGTGTGCGTGACTGTGTAGATGCTGTTTGAGGAACAGTGCTGTTCTCATAGCACCCCTGAGCACGTTTCATAAGTGGTAGTGAAACCTGGACTCCAGTGGGCTTGTTCTCTGTCCCTATAGTTCCTCCACTGTAGTACCCTTGCCTGCTCCACTGATTTAGTAAAGCTGGGCCTTCCCCACATCCCCCCCGTCTGTCCACAACATGCGGAACCTGGGAGTCCCGCGGAGTCTTGCGCAAGGGTTTGGTTACCCCTGGCTCATCGCTTCTGCAGCCAGCTGGGAAGCCACCCCACTGGGGTGACAGTGTGACATGCTGGTGGGCTGGCAGCTGCTGAGCAGCACAGATCATGAGGGGGTTTCCTGCCCTCTCAAGTTCAGGGCGACCAGCATTTCCTTCCCTTATGCTGGTTCTAGGCTTCCAAAAGTTGTTCTACATGCTATAGGTTTCTGGTTTTATTTCTCAAGCTTGCTTGAAATTGTGTAGGAAATTTTCGTGTGAGGTGTGATTGGCACTTTCACTGAGACACTCACTGATCACTGTTTCTGTAGGGAAAGGGTAAAAAATTTGGTGCTGCATTGGTGTAGGCCACTTGTCAGTGGTTACACTGAAACTCTGAAGCCTCACGGAAGGCTGTAACATCTGAACTCCTGAACGAGGCTGTTAGTGCAGAAGAACCATAGACTTTCATTTTGAGCCAGTACTGTATTTTGCTATTCCTCCTGCCTGTCATACTAGAACATTTTCTTGGGGTGGGTCTGCAAGCTGATATCCTCACAGTGATGAAGTTAAACTTTTTCAGTCTGGAATGGTACATTGCCTCATTCATGACATTCTCTTGGTTTAGTTCAATTAGCAAAGTTTTGTTTTCTGTTTGGTTTTAGCAGTACTGGGGACTTGGGAAATATGTAAATTTTTTCCTGTTTCAGTTGTAGGAATAAGCATCCACATTCATAAAGCACAAAGTCTGTATTTTCTAGGTCTTAGGAAACCACAGCCAGGGTTCCCATTCAAGAAGCTCTGATGTTGTTGCTTTGGCTGAATGCCGGGGTCTCTTGTGCTGCATTAGCTTTTTGTGTGTGTCTGTGTCTTGTTTTGATTGTTTTGTTTTGTTTTTTTTTTTTTATCCTTACTGGCATTTAGTCTGCCCTCCAGACAAAGAGCAGACAATGAATTGCAGTGAATGACACTTGTGAGCAAGGAGAAACTGGGTCAGTTCCAAGCTCGTGCAGAGGGTAGGTGTAATATCGATGAGAAGGAGACTGCCAGCATTCCTTACTGTGCTGTAAAATTTTTTGATGGATCTTGGGGTCATCCAGCATAACTGACTATGACAGAACACGGAGTAATACAGAACGTTCATTAGAGTTACTCATTAAGGATTTACAGTTTTCAGCTGGAGTGCTGTCACAGTTTTAATTACTTCATGGAAATGCACGCTGAGGTCGTGCAGAAAACACCGATCCCCTCCAATGTGTTACTTATTTTGGGAACTGCTGCATTCCTACCAAGTGGGGTTGTAGCTCCAGAATCTTTAATTTTCAGGAGCTGGAATTGAGTCTGGGAGTGGATGTGGGCTGTGTTTGGCCCTGTTTCCAGGGCACTGTGCTCTTCTGCTGTCATACCTTACTGCACGCACTGGGGCCACGGTGAACAAAGCAACTGGGTTGTGCTCAGGCCTGTTTCCAGGGGCAGGGAGGAATGGCTGAGCCTTGTATGTGACATGGCACATGGCATGAAAATAGCATGTGCTGTTCTTCTCTAGGCTTTTACTTTGGAGACCAGTAAACAGAACCAGTTTTAATCAGAAACGTTATTAAACTTAATCTGTGGAATGGATAATAGTTTGGTGACTTCCAAGCTTGACAGTTTTCTTTTCTGGAAATAAGGTGTTACTATAGTCTGTTTTTTCTCCTACTGTGGCTTTGTAATGAAGTACTGTATGTGCTCGCTGTGCTACACTGACTGCAGCAGTGAGTGGGATAAGGATAAACCTGAAAACATGTAATGGAAGTAGGATTCACCAGATGACATAAAGAAACCTGCTGGGAGATGAATGGATAGAGAATATCTCCTCTGTGAGCTGGAGCTGAGGGGAAATACCACTTGGGTATGGCGTGGGATCAGCGGTACCTCAGGGACAAGTTAAAAACAAGAAAGCCTGTTCAAATACTATGTCAGAATATCCTCAAGTTTTGTCGTCATCTCCTCTGAAAACACTGATCAGAAACAGACTTGTGGCCACCGTGAGCAGAGGCTGGACAGGACTGCCGAGCTGTGCCAGGCTGGTGGATTTTGCCCGCTGTGGTACCTGCTCCAGGAGCTTTGGCAGCCCACTCAAGAGAATCCAAATTATGAAAACTCTGTTTCAAGTGCAGATATGAATATTTTTTTTCATGTCATTGCTGAGGATTAAATTCAGAGAACCCTTGTAGTACTGCTGTTTGGAATATTAAAAATAATTCAATGTTTCTGTTATTGCAGTAAATACGATTCTTGAGAAATATCAGTTATTCTGTGCCTCTCTTGAATGTACATATTTGATGTAGAGCTGTATGTGGTTTTGATGGTTACAGTGGGGTGTTTCTTTTGTTGCTTCAGATGCTTGTTTGCAGTTGTTTGTTGAACACTGAAACACAGTAACATCTCCAGGAGCTAAGTAGTTAGAGGGTTAGACTTCCTGATGAAGACACTGGGATCTGATTATTCTTGTACATGTACCCATGTATGTGTACCCTGCATAGGGAAGGATATAGAGAAATGGTAATTTAAGAAAAAAAATATTTTTTATTTTAGTAAACCAGTCTTCATATGTGTTAAAGTACCGAATGATACTGCAACGTGTAGGTACAGGTATTAAGTATGCATGTTGAGTATTATAAAAATATAGGACAGACCTGTTGGACAGGTTAAAATCTGAATAAGGAGTTACTGGCCTAAGCACCTGTATTTAGAGTTTTTGTTAGTGCCTAATCGGCTTTTGTTAGCTGTAATTGCCTCTTGGAATCCGAACAGAGTATTTTCTTACAGGTTGGTTCATCAGGTTTGGGACAATGAGTGACATACACTGAGAAAGCAGGAGTTTCTTAGCCTTCTGTTTTCCTTCAGTCTGTAAATAAAAACGATGCCAAAGGACCTTTCTGATCCACCCTTGAGAAATGTGACCAAAACGAGCAGAGTAAATATTAGGTACACACAAAGTGCCATTGTTCATTAAAAGCTTACGTACAAAACTAGACCATGGACTTCAACCTTATCTCTTCCAATATGTGCATTTCAGTTAAAGTAGGAGCTTCCCACTGAAACAGTACTAAATGCTGGATTTCTGCATTTAATCAAATTTCAATTTCCATACAAATGAAGCTCAGCAGACAAGAACAAACAATTAGTGTAGCAAATGGAAGGTGGCATTTCTTTGTACTAAAGACTAAAATAGATTCAAATCTATAGTAGCTGTAAGTGCTAAACCCTAATGTGCATCCATACGCTTTAGTTACCAAGACTGTCTTAAGGCATCAGACTTCACTGACTGGTGATTCTGGAGAAATTAAATCATGGCAACTAGAAGAACTGAAACTTTCATGATCAGTGATCACAGTCAGTGAGTTTAATCTTTGCAACAAAGCACTCTCCTGAAGTGAGAGTTGTATTTTAGAGGCTGTAGTTTAGAGCTCTAACTTCTCATCTGTATTGTTTCATGCATTTACTCTCCTCTTAAACTGTGGATTGACAAGGCATTCAGTCTTTTGTACCGCTGCTGGTTTATGCATCAGAGATAGGGACACACAGTTTTCAAGTAAGGGGAATCTTCTGTCAGTCAGGGATATGTTTCTACCTTGGAAGAGATTGGACTTTGTAGTCTTTCACAGGTTCCCGTGGTGGTGACCTTGAGTGTCTTGAAAATACAAGGCTGAAATTTAGACTGTGAAAACTTTGAAGTGTTCACCTAATGCTTCACAGGAGATGTGTGTTATACCGGACACAGGGCCTCTGGTGTTTTTATTGGAAGGAGAATTTTGTCAGGCTGCACTCCTTTAATATCTAAGTCTTGAAGCGAGAGAGGATAAATAATCCTGTGAAAGCAGTATCAAAGCATTCTCATTCACCAACCAGCTCATCTTCACAGAAGTGTTTTGATGAGTAGATAGTGCTTACAGAGGAATGCTTTTTTGAGGTTCATTGGCAGTTGGCTTCCATCATTTGGCAGAATTTTTTACATTTTGCTTGTTTTTGCCCATTCTCAAGAGCTGTTTCAGCCCCTGCTGCTTCTCTTTCCCCTGAGCCTGGTATGGCTCCTCACAGGGCAGAGCTCTGACTCTGGTCAGTAATCGAGGCTTTTCTTCTGGTGTGGTAGTGAAGGCCCTTGAACTATCTCTGCTGTCTGTGAGATGTGTGTTATCAGAGAACATCCTCTGGAGAGCTAACATTTGATAAAGATAAATTAAATGCATTTGTAGATGTTGTAGCTACATTGGCAGACCACTGTTATGAGGCCCCAATTCCACATAAATTGATACTGGATCTGCACAACTGTATTTCTTCTGAATTACCTGGCATGTGCAGTCTTGTTGCAGGGGGACAAACCATAGCTGATATGACTTAAAATGAATGTGGATGGACAATGGCTTCGTTTGATCTGAGGCTTGATGTTTCAAAGCCAACTTGTCAAATTCATTCAGAAAACTGGACTAGCAAGGTGAACTTGTATTGAATCAACACTTTGTCCCAGGTGGCTGTTACAGTCTTGGTTTGATATTGGAAACTCAAAAATGAGATTTTAATGTGCTTTCAGGTAGGCCCAGATCATGGATGTAGATCCTGTCTTTCTTTCAAATAAAACAATTATTTTGAGCAAATAACTATCCAATAGCTCTTTTATGAAAGAGGGGGGGAAATATATATGAAATTAGGTCTGGTTTGAATGCAGCAGGAGGTGACCTAGTGTGAATGCACCTCTGAAAAACTTCCAGTGAAGCAGAAAATGCAGATTGCAGGTAGTGTGACACCCAGGGCAGCACACTGTCCTAGGGCACATCTGCTGTGGGAAGGATGTACTGTGACTTTCTAGTGCCCAGGCTCCGGAAGGAAAATGTTCTCAATTACACAGAACAATGACATGAGATGATTAAACCTGAAAGGACTTCCTGAATTGCTTTATAATGGCAAAAAAGGTGTTTGTTTTATGAAACATGTGAAGCTGCCTGGAAACTAAAGCAGGGTGGGTGGGTATGTATTTTATTTATCTGTCATGAAGTCCTTCCTGTGGAAAACACTTGTGTAAATGTCTATTTTCAGTTCTTAGTAGAAAATCTGGAAATTAGTATGCTCTGAGGAAAGTATTAAAAGCTATTTGAGTCTTCTGTTGAAATACCTGATGAGTTCTGTGAGACACCTGGCATTCAATGTGTAATTGGGAAAACCTTCGAAGCGAAAGCTTTTGGTAAGAGTGTGAACAGCTGCCTTGAAAACAATTTTTTCCCTGTTTGAAACCTAGTTTCCTCCATTGGTCAGGAATCTTGTCTGTTTTGCCACTGACTGACTTAGAAAAATATTTGGCAGCTGTAGGAGATAAACACTTCTTGTTTGTATGGAATTGTTTAAGTTTATTTATAATCTTACCTGCTGTTTCTAGTATTTGATTATTAAATTTCCAACTATTTTGTTAAGTTGTATTTTAAAGTTCAAATTATGGGGCTATTATCAGCTTTGATGAGACTTCTTTCAAGTGATTCACAGGCAGGTTACATCAGCTAATAATGTGGCCCAACAAATGGGCACTGAGTTTTTTTTGCCTGCACTCAACAGTCAGTTTTATCTTTGGTTGTATATTAAGCTTGTAGAAATGATACATGCGCTGAACTTGATTTAATTTTGACCTCTTTTTTTATATAAAGTTAAGGAGCTTCTTGCTCCCTCTGGCCAATCTGTATGTAATAAACTAGAGAGAATAGGTAAAGTGCTACCAGAGAACACTGTGCTCTTTGGTTGATGTTTCTGAAAGCCAGACCTTGGTTCAGGTAGGGATGTGCTGGTGAACTGTCACATTGCTTGGGTTTAGGAAGGAAATGTGGTGGTGTAGTGGAATCATGGTCAGTACAGCTGACTTTGCTCGTGGTCTCATCTCATCTGCAGCCTTTGGCAAGCCTGCGTAATTGTAACCACTGGCAGAAGGAAGCGGTGGTTGGCAAGGTTACTGAGGGTTAATGTTGTAGATGCAGTTTGAGAGAGTAAAGAAGAGACAATATAATGACACTAGGGAGCTTCAAGTGTTTTCTTGTTCTCACACTGCTTGAACTTTGTGATGTTTTGTAAGTTTATATTATGTATAGTGCAGAGACTACAATTGCTTCTTTTCTGGTGTTTTACGTGCCTCTCTTCTTCCCAGCAAATGCCAGTTGAATTTAATTGCTCTAAAATGAGATTTCAGTCTAGTAAATTTTGTGCTGTGGCATAGCAAAGACTGCATCTTGGTCCTTAAAAGAAAAAGAAGCCTTTTATGTTAGAATTTCGCATGTGAATCATAATACTGCTGATGTAACTCATCCCATTGTATATGAACGCTGGAGGTGGTTGTATTTCCATTTTTTCACTTGTAGGCAGTTGTTGATGCTGTTAGCTAATGTTGTAGTGGTGCCTCTCCTCCAACAGCTGCTTGCTTGTAGCTGAACTTGTGCCATTACATATTTTCTAACAATATTGCAAATAAAAAATGTTTCTGCTTTAGCAGCTGGTGGAAAATACGTGGCTTTAGTGCTGCTAGGAGGTGATAGCTTGTGATACTCCCTTCTCTGTACATCTTTGCAGTGAGTTGCCATCAATAACTGTAAGCAGTGCAAGATATCTGACATTTGGGACAGAAGTGGGACTGGTGGTTTTGAGATTTTTCTGAAGAAACTTACATGGGTGAAAAAACAGGTTTTATTTACTGCAGTCCTGGAAAGTACAAAGTCTGATCATGTGTTAAGTGATTACTTGCATTTGGGGAAAGATGGATCATGACACTGTGTTGTACTGTTGTTTGCTACTGCTCATATGTCTTTGTGAATCTTGCTCTGCTGCTGGCAGCGTGACTTGCCTTTTCTGTGGTAAAGGGACAGGCTTGACATGTTTTCATTTTTCTGCTGTTTTGACTTAAAAATGGGCTACTGAAATGAAATGCTTGACAGGGTTGTGGAGAGTAACATCTACCCAGTGTATCCTTGTCTCCCCCAAATTTTTCCTCTTTAGCTTAATATCTTACAGGTTCATTACAGGAGTCCATCTATCTCTCTGTGTTGGATCTCCGATGGCATCTGATGTGCTGCTCCGTGGGAGTCTTGAGCCTGACTGAGGGTGGTGGGGGGCACATGAGGCTGAAGGGACACAGTCATAGGTGTCCCTTGTGCTCACTGAGCACTTCAGGACCAGTCTTTGCTCCCGACTGAGCTGCCCACTCGGTGCTGTATCCTGTCCGGGTGGCAGCATGCTGGGAGGTGTCTGATGGGGCAAACACTCCTTTGTGGAAATCCCTACTCTGTCAATGGCAAGGGGTTTCCAAACAAACCTGTCTTAAACATCAGTCCTGGAGGAGGCCATCGGGTATGTCAAACCCACCCTGATCACCAGAGACAGGCGGTTAGATTTTCTCAGATGATTATGGCTTGTTTTTCTTGGTGCTAAACCACAACAGGCAGCAAACAGAAGCAGAACGATTTAGATGAAACTCTTCCAGAAACCACACAATGGGATACAGATTTAGGGTTGGGATGGCTCTGGAGGTGTTATTGACAGTGTTTGCAAAATACAGAGTTTTCATTTCACACTATTTCTTTTAGTGTCACTTTCCCCCCCTCCACAATAGAATTGCGTAGCAGTTTGTTTTCCTCAGGCTGAAATAATTACTGCATCTGACATAGCATCACTTCCATTGGGAACAATTGCTTGGCTGGTTTGAGTAGTGTTTTAATAGAAATGTTTTGTACTCTTCCATGTATCCACATTCTTCAGAGAGGAGTGTCTGTAATACAGGAAGTAGTGACATTACAGCATGTAACTGGCATCTCTTAAATGACCATAATACTGGGATGGAGTCATCATTTTATCCGAACCAGTCGGATGTAATCATACACAAAATAGTAATAGTATGTATGGAGTTGTAGAAAGAGCAGAAGCATTCTTCCCACGTTGGCTTGTGATGTTTTCCTGGTGGATGTTGTCCAGAAACACTGGGTGAAAGCAGAGTGATGAAGATCAACAGGGGAGGTGTGTGACTTCCATGATAACCAGTAAAAAAAAATTTAGTTAATTTACAGTATTGAATCTTAAATTTAATTTTGCTGTAACAGCAGGTGGATGCACTGGAAACCTGGAGCTGGGCTGAGGACAGTCTTTCACCTGTTAAAATACCACCATAAGCTTCGTGTAATAGCAGAACTTTCGAAGACACGTTCCACAGTGTGCTGCCAGTGCACAGAGGTGGTGAAAGAAATGGCAGTGATGTACTGGGGAGCTGATGCTTTTCTGTGCACTTGAAGTTAGAATCACAGCTTCTTTTTAACCCTCCCCTAACTTAAAGATAGATATTAAGTTTTCTGCCTCACTACATTGTGCCAGTGAAGCTGAACCTTTTATTTCCCTAATCAGAAACTCCTTTTCATCTTTGGATTAAAAAAATCAGGTTTTGCCTTTGGAGTGGGATCATTATGGTTTTGGGTTGTTTTTTACCCCTCATTTCCCATATGCTTTTCCACTGTTAGCTGTTTGGACTGCCTAAAGCTGTAAAAAATGGATGAAAAGTCGAGTCTCGCAGCAGTCTAGCAGGTCTGCGTGAGTTCTTAGCCATTTTGTGACCTGAATGTTTGTTCTGAGTAGGTGGTTGCTAAGAGGATGTACCTGCTTATATTTTCTAGAAGAGCAGGTCTGTGATTTGAAGATGAACCAGTACTAGAACTGGATTTTAGTCTAATGTCGTATTAAAGCCTGTTATCAATGTCCTTTGCCAATTACTAGGTGTATAGGTTTGGCTTTTATTGAAAGTGTATGATGACCGGTTTTATTATGCCTGGTTATGTTGTCTAAACACTTAAATGTGACCTCTTGATGTAGTTTAGATGTGTGTTTCAGGAAAGTAACATTTGCAACTACAGCTGTCTTTGTAGGCTGTAAACTGTGGATGAGAGAATATTTAATTTTTTTCTTTTAGAGGTCTCTCCCAACAAGACAGTACCTACTTCATTCTTTCAAATTCAGGGATGTGTTTTACTTTTCAAACACTTAAAACAAACAAAAAAAAAAGGAAAATAAAAGAAAAAGGCTGCTTGTTCTCTATATGTTTTGCCTGCAATTATTGTAGCTCGCTGAGAGGAGAACAGTAAATTGCTCAGAAACATGGGTTGGGAAATTGACAACCACCATCCAGAAGAAAGATGGGGTGGTCTGGTGTGAAAGTGAGTCCATGGATGCTAATAGTGACTTGCTGACCTCCCATCTGTAGAGAAACTGAAATTGTTCACTTTTGTAGATTTTTTTTTTCCCCCCTTACAAAATGTTTTGAGGGGTACAGAATGAAGCTGCATTTTTAGGTACTGGCATTTGATAGATGGAATTGATACACAAAAGTTTTGGAAAAAAATGTACTTTTTGTAATGCTAATTAGATCTGACAGTATAATGATGGCAAGTAGGCAGTTCCTTGTAGAAGTAGGAACTACATGTTTGCAGATACTGACAGCTTTTTGTAAAGGATGTGTTTGTATGGAGAAACTCTACAAAAGGACTTAATCTAGAAACTGAAAACAGGTTCATGGATACAGAGATCATTTTCCAAATGCTTCTATGAATTGGCTTTAAATCAGGCTGGACATTTGTACAAGTCTGTCGGGTCCTGGCATACACAGTGATTGGAATGGAAACAGGATTCTGAACTTGTTGTGTAATCTAGTGCTTAACTACCATAGCGTATTTATGTTGAACTTTGGTTCTGAGAAACATGAACAAAGACTCTTAAGTGCCTCACAAGAAGTAAATGGGTAACAATGTAGTGACTGCTGCTCACATTGTATTTTTATAAGGAAGTTTTTACTACAGGTGTCTGAGAGAGTTATTTCCCAGGCACTGAAGCTGGCACTCCTGTCTTAAATCCACAAACATTCTGTTTAAAACATGGAAGTGATCTGAAACAAAGCAGTTTTTAACAGGCTGAGTTACCCAGAGATTTTATTCATTACACTTCAGTGATACATTACATGACAGATGATTAATATATGTATAGACTTGCAGGAACAAGTAATGCTTCATATGTCGTCTTTCCCAGAGCTCCGCTGCATCCCAGGGCAGTTTGCGTGTCGGAGTGGTACCATCCAGTGCATCCCTTCCAACTGGCAGTGTGATGGATGGCCCACCTGTGAGGACGAGAGTGATGAAGTTGACTGTCCAGGTAAGCAAAGCTGAGAAGGCTTCTCAGCCCAGTGTCAGCTTGTTTTGCAGAAGGGCTTTGACTCTTCGGGATCACTTATTTATTTTTTTTTATTTGAAATTGGAGATTGATTGTTAGAACTGTGCCCGTTGTTAACGAACTTTGAGTTGGCTTCTCTTGATTTTGTGCAGCTAACGCTACTGCTGTATGTTGGTATCCTGGAGATGAGATGAGTTTGTAGTCTAAAAGGAGACTTTCATGACAAGAAAAAAATAATGTTGTAATTAAACCAAAATGGCACATAGGCCTGTGGTTAAATTTGGTTGAATATCACTCAGATCTGTCAGATTTGGATAGAGAGCTTGTTTTATTGCTCCCTGTTCTGATTATGCTTGTTGTGCTTAAGTGGAGAACTTTGTTCTGCCAAACAGGCAGGTGTGTTTACTCTTCATAAACTCTTGTGATCATATGCTTTCAGGAGCTGAGCACCAACAGTGGCTCTGCTAAAGCTACTGGATAGAAGCTGTCTTTAAGAAGAAAGCAAACAAAAATTTTGAACTGTGAATATATAATCACAATTTTGAACATTTTCATTTGTTCTTGACAAACAGGCCAGTGCAGCTCTTTTTCTGTGTGTCTTAAAAGTGAAGGGACCTGTAATTTCATTTTTTTTGTTGTTGCTAAGATCAGTGAAGCAGGAATCTGAGAGCATAAATTCACCTTTGGCGTAATTAAAAACTTGTTTCTCTGCAGTGAGACTAAACTACATTCAAAAGCTTTTTCAAGAAGTTCTTTGCCACTGAACTACTTAATTTGCTTGGGAGAGCAAACATGAACTTTGCAGCTTTTTCTCACAGCGTTATCTGTCATCATTCTTTTTTTTTCCAGCTATTTTAGAGAGGTGTTACAAAACAGTAACATCAGGATTTTACAGCAACAAGCTCTTCTAAATATTCATGTTTTCTAATGTAATTAGAGAAGTAAATGTAACACTCAGACTTTGAAACTGTGCAGTAGTTAGCTGTCTCCCCAGTGTGTGCATGCACAAATAATTAACAGGCCATGTTTGGTGCTCTGTGTAAAAAAGCTTTTGACTATTTTGAAGTACAGTGGAAAAAACTTGTGGCATTTTTTTCTGATACTGAAAATTAAGTTGTTTCATTGATATTCTATTTAAGGATATTCTTTATGATGTGGCTGTCCTAAAGAAAGATGCTCCTATAGTTGTGCAGTTACTCTTCTTCCTCTCTGGCTAACTTTGACCACATGTGAAAAACTAGGGACCTGATGAAATTCTGGAGGTTAACAGAAGTCAATAGCTCGGGGAAAATGGAGTGCTGTTAATGTTTGTATTTACACAAAGCACTGAAGGCTTCGCTCATGGGAGTATTGGAACATCCACATTAGCACAATATGGTATTTTTATCTTCCTGTGCTGCCTAGTATATTAGTTTGCAGTTTAAGTTGCAGTATGGAGGACACAGTGTGGTGGTTTGCTCAAGAACTGGAGTTATGTTTGGTATGTGACTGGGAAGAAGATTTTATGGAAGTAACATTTCTAAGTAGATAGACTCTGCTTTTGTGTTTGGAGTGTAGGTCTGGACTCTCTGGCTTGCCATGATGAGAACTTCAAGTAATGAAAGAAGATGCACAGGAGAGACTTATTACTGTGTCTATACACAGGAAGGGGAGAATAGCATATATAATGGATACTAGAGGGGAAAATGGACTGCATAGAGAAGGAAAGTATTCCACTTGATGAGAAGAGTAATTGGATAAGTAATTGGTGAAAAGGCTGTGCAGAGTAAAACAGCCAGAAAGCTGGGTGTGGTGTTTACAAAAGATTTGAGATATTTGCACAGTAATGCAAGGAGTGTAGCCAGCACACCAGAGGAGAACAAGAACGACTGGTGTAGGATGTAAAAACTCTATTAATACCTGTAACAGAAAATTAGTGAGATAGAGTTGTGACTTGAAATGGGTGTTGAAAGGCATGTGTTGTTCAGGACTGTGAAGAGTAAAGACAGGTTTGGGTGCCAGTGTTCATGTGAACAGCTGCTGCAGTGTAAAATGGAAAGACATGAGTGAAGGTAACTCTGAGGCCAGAATACGTTGGAAGGAGCACGGCTCTCTTACGTTGGGGAGAGCAATCAGTGCATTCATCACCAGTCATAGGAGAGACAAAGTCCTGGGGCATTGACTGGGGAGCTAGTGCAACTAATATTAATAGCACATCGTCACACTTGGGAGTAATAACTTTCTTATTTAGTCACTGAATTAACAAGAAGTGATGCAGCATTATATTTAGAATACCTTTGGATTTTGATGAGCAATTGTGAGATGATTCAGCTACATTTTAAATAGTTTCTTAATTAAGATTCTTAATTTTAATAAAGGCAGGCTGGACACCAAAAACTAGTTAGTGAAGCCACCTGGGCTTGTGAAACTTGGAGAATCACAATATCTAAATTAAAAGGTATGAAATCCCTGTGAAGCATGAAAAGAAAGCTGGCAAGAACGGGCTCTGAACCTGGTTGGGAAGGTTGTTACTTTTCAGCCTTTGAGCTATTAACAGTCCAGCATGAGCAACCCTGAAAACATCAGCGACAGCAAATTAGGGTTTTGTGGTGGTGATGAGGGTGCATTTCAGTAACTACCTAGTTGTGTTGGTATTTTCAAAGGTTTAATAGGAAGCCATTGTAAATTATTGGTAATGTTGGTTTAGTTCACCTTTTTTTGGCCTGACTTCATGTTAGTGAGAAAGCTCTTAGTAAAACGAGGACCACTAATTAATCTATTATTTTGGTAATTGTGTTGTCTGCAGTACAAGAAACATCCCAGACCCAAAGGTTTTTTTTTGTTAGAATAATTTCTTCTGAGGTGTAAGGTCATAGGTAAGACTTTTTAATTTATTGATGGTCCAAATAAGTGGATGACATGCCTACTTTTGGTAGATCATATATGTCTCTGAAGATAGTTAGTAACTGGCTTTATTCTGAGTATTTATTTTCAGAATCACCTTTTCCTTTAAAACATGGAATTCCTTTAAGTCCCAAGCTTGCAATGTGCAAAGTTCTATTCTTCCTGCCCTTCCCACTAGGCATGCAAACATTAGTGGAGTCGGAAGCAGCGATTACCCTCGATTCATCTCTCTGGTAGACTAAAACTGTTGGCTGCTTGCTCTTGTGAGCATACTAAAAATTGCTGAGAGGGTTTGTGTAGCATGTGCCTGCAATTCATTTGTACTTAAGCAGTGGATAGCCGTGAAATTTATGTACAGTTCCACGTCAACACTAATTGATCCTAAAAATAGTTTATCCCAGAGTGGTGTATTTTGTGAAGTAGGCATTAATATCTTAAATAGTAACTGTTTACAAGTCTGAATTTATTATTTCTGCTAAACTCCTCTTACGTTTCCATACACATAATCAAAGTATTAACTTTTACACCTTTATAAAAGGATCTGTATTTAAATGCCTAAGAAGCAGTTTGCCTTTTACTGCTCATTGAATTTCCAATTTTCCCTTTACCAGAATATCAGACCAGCTTCTGCAAATACCCTACCTTTTTGTCAGGTCAGAACTCATTTTCAGCAGTGTGAGTGGAACAGGGTTTAGTATAGCTCTGGCTGTGGTTTATTCTTATGCACAGGCTTGACATTTGGTTTTGTTATATATGAACAGAGAATGGATGTCTTAAATTCCAGTGCCTTTCATAAATCCTATCCATATCAGTTTTTCAACTTGAAATTATATTGGTGATCATTGTATTTCCTTCCTTCATTTATTAAAAGCAAAATAAAATTATTGCTAGGAATAAGTGGTAAGATTGTGCTGTCAATTGTCCTTGGACTTCTCCCACCATCTGAATTTGAAAACCTTAATCTCACCTTGTAATGCACACCCTTTGCTTAATGCCACATTATTCCTTTAGAAGGTATTTCTCAGTTCTCTTCTCTAGACATGCTTCATCAGAAGCAAGAACACTGGAAAGATTCAGCAAGCTGAACTCTTAAGGTTTCCCCCTGCTCTGAGCCTGGGGCCACAGCTGGTGATGGTCCTGGAGCAGCGGTTGCAAAGTGGCTGGCAGTATGAGCTGCCTTGCAGTGCCATGGCAAACAGTATGGTGATACATGTTTGTATGGTGAGATTGGGAGCCCAGTTTCATACTGAAACAATCTTGCTTGGAGCCTAACTGTAAATGCTGTTCTGGAGCTATGTCATCTTGTAGGTTGTTATTAAGGACTTCCCCAGATACTGTATCTGGAAGAATTATGCAGCCATGGAGGTCAGGTCCTTGCCCCCAGCATACGTACCTTATATCATCTTTCAGTCTGCATGGTCTCCTGTGGAGCCAGCTGAAGGAACTGGTAAAACAGCAGCCACAGCACACTGTTTTGCAGTGATCACAAATGGCTTTGTGTTTTGTTTTGCCAGGGATATTATGTTGAAGTGACTGTTGATGTTTGTGCACTCTTCAGATTTTTAAAGTTGGATGATGATAAAATCCTGTGATAATTTCTACACCTTCTCTGAGCCCTTGCTGAACTCCTGTATGATGCATCCTTTTTACCCTACTTTGTCGTGTTTAAATTACAAGCTTTTTACTGTCAGTCTGTTACTTTGAATAGTGCTCAGCACAGCAGGATGCTGTTCTCGGTTGGCACCTATTTCCTAGCATAATGCAATTGGTAATGCAGAGCGTGGAGCTGCTTGATCTGAGAAGAATCACTCCTCTCTGGGGACTTCTGAGCTGTATTTCCAAATCTTAAGGCATGAAACTGGGTTTAATCCTGAAGATCTCTCACCGTTCAAATTACTAGATGGAATTTAAAAACTTGCCAAGCATATTAGTACGTAATACGCTGGATGGAAAAGTTGAAGCTCAGTGGACAAAGCTTTTAATGTCAATTCTGAGAATGTGTTTAAACAGGAACAGCTCAAATCTTGGAACAAATAAGATATGGAGAGATCTGGTTGCTTCACAAACAGAGTCACTTTTATGTCATTTGACACAGTACATCCACCCTTATGAAGGGTTTGGCTGGAGTGACTTGTCATCTGCGACACAGTAACTCTGGAAACCAGTTCCACTGCCCAAAATCCAATATTCCCCCCTTTGAGCCCTGACCCTACAAGGACCTCTCGCTCTTTCTTACAGTCCTTTTTTTGGTGCAAAGCAGACTGTGGTGTGTGTGGCAGATTGCAGTTTCTCTTCTAGCTCCTCTGAACAGAGTTTTCCATTTGGCATCGTGTTTGTTCCCCCCGTGCAGTGCCGCTCGGCACGCGTGCGTTCTGGCCTGTTCCTGGCTCAGCTGGTGCCAGCTCTCACTTTTGTGTGGTGTCAGCTCCTCGGCTCACGTTCCGTTTGTGCTACTTGGGGTTTTGCTTCCTTTTACGTGGTCTGAGTGATGGATGTGCTGAAGGGGATGAAAGAGGAGCTTTCTGCATTGCTTGTGTACTTGGCTTCCCATAATGAGATGCCACATGCAAAGAAAGTGCTGCTGAGATCTTGTGCATAAATTCTGCAGAGTAATCTCCATGGATGTACATGGAAGAGTATAGACAACGTGACTGAATTCCTTCCAGTCTCCATGAATAATGGGCAAGATCATATTTCTTTCAGACTTGATTGCGTTTGTCCCCTCTGGTTTTTTCCATGTCCCCAACAGGAACAGCAAAACATGGCACAAAGCTTTTCCCGTGAGTTAGCAGGGCTGTGTCTTGCAGACTGTAGCGACAGCACTTGTTCAACTAAAAGGTAGCCAGAAATGTAAGCAAAATCTCTTCCCCTTCCAATATCCTAATTTTTGTTAGTTAATAGTCAGACAATTTGGATCTGACAAGTTTCCCAATGTGAAATGTAGTAGAAGCCATCCAGCATGACAAACTTCCATTCTGAATTGGTAGCTTTAAACAGCTGAAAATAGTCACAGTACCATCGGTGTTGGGCAACTTTTTTTATATACTGCACTAGACTTTGACTATAATTGTGCTAGAATTAATTCAGTAGCAACTGTAAATTGAAAGGAGCTGCCCAAGAATTAGTCATGGATCCATTTGGAAACAGGTTGAAATATGTTTGTGGCCATCCCACTATAGTATTTGAGGGGAGAAAAATAGTGTCAAATTAATTTTTCTTGAACCATTTTTCCCTTTTCCCTCCTAACTAACAAGCCAGTTACGTTGTTGCTGCAATTTTACAAAGTCAAAGGAAACACAACTGTCTCTCTTGGCTAGTAAAAGTACTGATGTTACTGTTACTGCTTGTGGTTGTTGTGTGCAGAAGAGTGAAGACTCTAGAAAACAGTTGATCTTTCAAAATGTGGCAGCTTTCATAATATTAAGTATGCGCATAAGCAACAAAAGTCATGGCTTTTCCATTCTGAAACACTCAAATGTGGTTGGGTTGTGACCTTCTGGCTTAGGTTGTCACCTTAAAGCTTAGTCCATGCCACAATTAATTTATTTTTAAAGGTAAAAATATTTTAATAAGGAAGCAGAATGGCAAAGTACATAGAAAATTCTTCTGCAGAGTATTGAAAAAGCACAACAGAAAACCAGTCCAACTACACCTTTGCCACCAGACTCTGCTACAGCTTTTCATGGCAGTCAAGTGACTTGGAGACTTGTTAGCATCTCTTTCTTTACTGCCCTGGAAAAACTTGTTGTCATTGCTTTTCTTGGAGAATGGAAATTCAGGTCAAATAGAAGCAAATTAATATTGGAAGAGAACCAGTTTATTGAGCAGCTGAATGTGTTGGGCTTCAGTCCTGGCTGGTTTCAGCTGTGAGTCTGGTGGCACAGGCAGATGCTGAGGAAGGAGTGTCCTGCAGCCAGGGGCAGGACTGCTTGGACTCACTCTGTGTGGGAACTGGGCAGCTATTTTTTCAAAACATCTGGTGTAAATTCCATCCATTTAAGATGCGAGCCTGAGTAACCCTTTCTTAACCTCGCATGCTAAAACCTGTGAACTTCTGGTGTGTTCCCAGAGGAGGTAAATTGTTAAGCCCTCGTGGGCGTTGTGTTTAGCCATGAGGGTCAGCCATATGGTGTTGCATCTGCTCTCCCTTCTGAAAGGGAACTCGTTTTCCATGCGTTTGGTTCAAACTGGTGCTTTGGGTTTAGTTTTTTCCCATGGCATTAAATGGTATCTAGGGCTACCCATGCTGAGCTCACTTCATCTTTGATAAAGCACTTGACATCAGTTAGCATTATTTTTAAAGTCTTAGTATAATTAAAGATTTGCTTCTTTAGTGCCTCAGTATCACTCTGAAAATCTGAGTGTAAATACCGCTGCTGAACCATTAGGATCAGGAACAGTCAAATTCTAAAACTAAAAATAAATTGGCCTTTAAAATAATAAAAAAGAATGGCTGATCTTCACTGTCAAATTAACTTACCATTTTGTGTCCTTTTCAATGTATGCTAACTGAATTTCTTGGCAGTAACTTCTGGCCTGTGATAAGTAGTGTGT
The DNA here is from genome assembly GCA_013399135.1 of Heliornis fulica. Classification (NCBI taxonomy): domain Eukaryota; kingdom Metazoa; phylum Chordata; class Aves; order Gruiformes; family Heliornithidae; genus Heliornis; species Heliornis fulica. Next base: position 52,545 of record VXBZ01005963.1, read on the forward strand.
TCCAATATTGAACTGTAGAATTATTCTTCATTTCTGCAAGGCCATGTGAGTGTGTTATGCACAGCCATTCTGTATGGGTGATCTCTGTAGACATGTAATTCCTAGGATAACGTGATAATTAAATATCCCTTGCTTATCCCATTAACCCAGGGCAAACTCAGTCTGCTAGGCAGATGAACACAGAGCTATTTTGCTGTTCCTGGGCTCCAGCTAGTGATATTTTTCTTTTGCTCATTGGTGCTAACATTTTGTTGCAAGGAGTGGAACATTGAACGTTGTTTGATGGTGGGCCTTCCAGAGGTCTTACCACCAAGTAATACAACAGAATCTACAGCTCTGGGCTAATTATCATGAAATTACTAAGGACCTCTTGCTTTTTAAAGGTAGTCTGAAAAGAGAAAGGTTTTTTTACATAGTGTTTAGTATTTTTCAAACAGATGTAGTTAAACCTGTTGAAGACAGCTATGTAGCTGCTATTGATTTGAGTATATGGTTTATTTGGTTTAGCTGAGCTAAATAGAGCTAATCAGCTTGAAAGGAAAATAAGCTGATTTTTCATATAGAAATTAATGTCTGCATGGCTGTCTGGGCTGGTTAAAGTCTGTTACCTTTAGTAACATCTAGTAGTATTAAATAACCTACTAGTAGGTATTTCTAATGCTTACGTTCTTGGGTTTGTCATTTTTCTCTTTTTAAAGTTAACTCCTTGTTTCTAGATTAATCTTTCTTGGTGCTCATTTCTGTCTCTCAAACATTCCTCCCCACCACTGTGGTAGCCTTCCTACTTAGGGTCTTGTTGGTTTTCTGGCAGTGGCCCATCCTGTTGTGTCTCCACCCGAACTCTGTATTCCTTAATTACTCCTGGTAGGCATGTGGAGCCCCACCAGACACTTTTCTAGAATAAATCTTGCACTGTGGTGTTCCTAAACTACTGAATCCAGTTCTCCTGTATGCATGCTGGAAGTCCTGACACTGAGGCGAGAATGTGTATGGTTTTTATTTCAGCAATAATGAACTTACATACCATTTAGAAGCTTGAGAGGGACTGAAAAACCTTGTTCTTCTGGCTAAAGATAGGTTTCCGGTCCTGGTTTTTATTTTGTCCTAAATTTCAGAGACTGTGTTGGGGAAATGTATTGCAGAAGTTGTCTTACAGCCTTGAATGTGAAACTGAGAAACAAAGCAGCTGGAGAGGGGGTACTTCTGTAAACAGGAACAGACAAAATGCACTGGGGATGATGCATTTGCTGCAGCAGCTGACATGGTGAGCCTCAGGTCCTGTGTACAGCTGCGGGCCCTGGAGAGTCCACCTGAATACTTGGTGTGCTCACGCGATGGCTTGGTGGTTCTTTTCAGTTGAAGGTCTTTGTGGTTATGTACCTGGTGAAATGGCCACGCTGTTATGCAGGGACCTGCCACTTTGCTTTCCTGTGCTACTTACCATATGCATAGAATCATAGAATCGTAGAATGATTAGAGTTGGAAGCGACTCCCAGAGGTCATCTAGTCCAACCCCCCTGCAAGAAGCGTGGACACCCCCAACTAGATCAGGTTGCTCAGGGCCTCATCCAACCTGGCCTTGAACTTCTCCAGGGATGGGGCATCCACCACCTCCCTGGGCAACCTGTTCCAGTGCTCCACCACTCTCACAGGAAAGAACTTTTTCCTAATATCCAATCTAAATCTCCCTCCCTCTATTTTGAAACCATCACCCCTTGTTCTGTCACAACAGGCCCTGCTGAACAGCCTCTCCCCATCTTTCTTGTACATCCTTCATTAAACCCCAGAGAATGTTTAGTGAAATGAAACCTGCCTCTGTTTGCATCTTGTGCCAGTACTGACTATTCCTTCCCATCCACAGGCTTGACAGGGGACCAGCGAACTTACCATGGGAAGGAGAATGTGGACTCAAGGCACAGTCGCGGGAGAGGAGGAGAGACAACCCGCTTTCACACTGTCAATGTGGCACAGCCTGTCCGATTTAGCAGTAAGTTGCAGACTGGGAAATCTGGGCCACCTGCCTGATAATTAATTTAGCGATTTAGACTAGTTTTTCTTCCAAGGAGAAATTAATAGCTCTTTCTCTTGAGTAGCTTTTTGACCAGATTTTATTCATGTGCAGTACTCTTAAGTTTTTTGTACACTTACATATATTTATATATAATTTATGTAGTGGGCCAACAAATGCAAAAGAATCGTGCTTCTCTGGTAATCCTGGTTTTGTGAAAGCAGAGGTGCAATTTTCTGTTATAACTCATTTCAGTTGCAGAAAACTGGGGCCCATGGAGTCAGTGATGGTATCAGCCTGCAGCAGGGGTGATTGTCTAGGTTGTCTAATCATGGGCGCTTGCCTGGAGGATTGTTCCTCTGGAAAATGTGGGGAAAACCAAAATTGAGTGCTCTTGATTGAGGTAATTTTGAAGATGATCTTAAAGATTTTGCACCGTTATTATTTAATTAAATGCATATCTGATTTGAGTTTTGTATCCTTTTTAAGATGAAAAATACTCTTTAGGGAGTGGGGAACTTAAAGAGGTTCTTCACTTGCTCCTCTGAAGGAAAGGTCAAGAAAGAATGTAGCACTTGACTGTATTTCACCATCCTACTCCCATTAATCAGTCAGAAATCTTCAAAAGTATCACTTCAGTGTCATCCTACCCTCTCACCTGCAGCCCTGCTAGTGCCACTGTTGGCATCCTGCTCCAAGCCCTATCCAGAGTGTTACGAGAGAGTCCTGCAAGTGCCCTTCTTGCTGATCATAGTTCGCAATAAATGCTGCCTCTGAATCTCTCCAGACCTAAACCATCTAAGTTTCCACTTATCTCACTCTTATCTGGGTTCCTTTTCTGCTCCAGGGGTCATCCAGTGATTTGGGAATGGGAGACAGCTCTGATTAGCCTTGGACAGAGGTACAGGACAGGTTAGGAAGAGGATGGGGAGCGGGGGGGAAGTCATTAATTGGAAAAATTTGGTTTGGACTGTGATTATCTTCTGCAAAAGACAAGTGATTAGCAAAATTAAAAATTCACCTTGTTGATTTTAATGTTTTTTTTAAAAAAGCTTAATAAGTATTTTGTTTTGTCATGGATTCTGGTAGCTAAATTATATTAGTAAAATGTATAGAGGGCAATAAAGCTATTTAGAAATTGATACAGCAGTATCTAAAATGCTTTGCAGTCAGATACTGTGTCCTGTCCCATCTTAGGGTTGTGAATAGTAGGTCTTAAAAGATACCATGTAAATTTTGTCCACCTGTCTTTGACTTTTATCTATTAGTTACCCGCCACACCCAAGAATATCAGTCAGATGCCCATGGGCTTGTTTCATTCAGAAATGCCTCAAGGCTTTTGTTGCATATTCCCTCAGTTGAGTTAACTGGGAGAAAGTCAAGGAGCAGTTCACACCAGCACCTTTCTTCCTAAAGGTCTGCTTTGCAGTGATGTTTTTGCAAGCAAACAACAGTTGCCCAGGAACCCCCATTGTTTTTTCTGCCTGACCATGGGAGAAGGATTATGTGAATACTACTGAGGCTGTTTGTAAAAGTTGGTTGAAAACTACAGAGCAAATTGGATGTATTGCTAACTACCTAATAGAAAGACAGAATCATTAAATTGGCCACCTGTTTTTTTTCTTCTTGCTTCTTGTTTTGACTTGGATTGATCGATCTGATTGGATTTATAAAGATGTGCAGGGAAACATCTTCCACTGTAGGCTGTCAGCCTTAAAGACTTGAGGCTGTCACAGTGCAATGAAATGTTACTAGGAGTTGCATCTTTTAAAATATATTTTAATGACTTTTCCTTTACCAAAGGCTGTAGTAAAGCGATGTGGTATCAAAAGTCAGTTTTCTATGATGTGATACACCTCCTCCCAGTGAGGTGAAGGGTACACAGTACGTTGTGTGTACACCAAGTGATTATATATTGCATTGTTATAAACTGCTTAGGATGCATTATCATGAAGATCCTAATTTGGGGGGATGGTTTCCCTTCTATTCTTCATGTTTCCTAGGAAAGTGCCCAACAGGATGGCACCACTATGAGGGCACAGCCAGCTGTTACAGAGTGTATCTAAACGGGGAGAACTACTGGGACGCCGTGCAGACATGTCAGCGGGTGAATGGATCCCTCGCCACCTTCACTGCAGACCAGGAGCTAAGGTTTATCCTGGCACAGGAGTGGGACTTGGAAGAAAAAACATTTGTAAGGAAGGACCAGCGTAGGTGAGTGGAAGGAAAGAGTAAAGATCTCATATTACATGAGAGATTTCTGTTGGATAGAAATGCTGGTAATTCAGTTTGTTTGGAAAATCTAATGGTAAAGTGAACTTCTGGTTAATATCCCAGACTGAGGATGCTGGTTTGCTGTTTGGCAGTGGGCATCTGTATTTTATGTTTGAACTAACATTAACAGATAGGCTGCAATTCAAGTCATCTTACCTACAGGCTGTCTCAGCCATGTGCTAATATTCCTGAACTGTAACTGGAAAGATGGAATTTACAGTGACTTACTGCTGCACTACCTTGTATAGAAATAATGCTTTAAATTTTTAAAGAGAAGTTTTGTTTCCATTAGGTACCAGTAGCTGTAACAAAGACTGCAATTTTGAGATAAGAATGAGGCAAGAAGCCATTTCAAGTTACAAGAGTTAGGTTCTGGTGGCTTTAAATACTTCATTGTTAGTTCACAACAAATGTAATGCCTTTTTTTTTTTTTTNGGTTTTTTGTCAATCTTGTGCGCTGTCATGACAGATCACCAGGAGTGGTTCAACAGCAGCATGTGTCTGTCTCTGGCGAGTGAGGTGGTTTCAGCTGGAACAGTCAGACATAAGCTGTATATGTTCATAAAATATTTGACTTCTGGGTGCTTTTGTATGGTTTTTGAGGTCAAGATACTGAACTTCCATACCAACAGAGTAAGGTGCTTCTGGTGAGGAGAAATAAAAGACACGTTATCATTGGTAAATGTGAAAAAATCAGGTATTTCCCTCTATTGCTCAACTGGAGCGTGTCTCTATATTGCCAACCTATGGGCTGAAGTGTTAAGGAACAAAAGTATGCTTTGAAAGTTGGCTTTTAAGTATAAAGACATTGGAAAGTTCTTTGTAATTTATTTTACTTCTTTAGTATGTTTTTGGGACTGTATGTTTAAAAACTAACTTTTTTTGTAGGTTCTGGGTTGGATATCAGTATGTGATCACCAATCGAAATCACTCCCTAGAAGGTCACTGGGAAGTAGCTTATAAAGGTAGGGCTCTCAAATTATTTCTTGATTAAATGGCCCATGGAAGCTGTCTTAAAGCATGAGTATTATTTGCAAGAACAACATAACTTCATTCAGTGATAGTGATGAGTGTGCTTTCCTCTACAGACTCAGTAGAGTTTGATACTTGATACATGTCTTGTTTTCAACTGTAAAATGTTTCCTAGTTTTCTACATTGATGTCTCATGGAAAAAACACATTCTGCAGTTTATTTGGGCATTCCTTTAACTAAGCTGAGAAAACAGAAACTACTCTGTAAGATGAACTGCTACTGATTTTGATTCTAGGATTTGCAAAGATCAGTGTAGGATTTTAGTGGGTTTAATTTTTTTAATTTTTTTTTTACTTTTATGTACTTAACACTGAATTTTTGCAGAATTACCTTTTTGTTGTTGTTAACCAAAACAAAATATTCCTAATCCTGGAAATAAATCCCAATTTGTAAAAAACAGAGTTTTACCAAATGTTTGGGTCTTGAATAATACTTCCTTTGACATGAGTAGTAGGACCCTGCATAACTTTCTGATGCCAGTACTTGTTTTCTGTGCTGCCTTGAACAAAAATACAGATTTCTTTTGTCACTGAAGTGAACAGTGTTGACTGAATATTTAGAGGAAATTGCCTTTTTGGGGAGGCAGGAACATTTTCATTAGTGCCTTAAAGCAAAACACCTAAAGATGCCTTTGGGCAGCAGGGGATGGGGGGGTAGAAAATACAGCTTTTTCTCAAACAGCGATTTCTGGTCTGGAGAAAACAGTTCATATAGGCAGGATTCTCCCCTGAACTCCCAAGGAATAAAGTAAAACATTCTCCTTAATACCTTTGCTCTTTGGAGGGTTGACTGCACTGCCATCTACTGACAGTGTTTACAACCAGCAAGGTACAAATTACAGAGAAATCGGGATGCATCTTTATCCTAAATTTTGTTTAATTTGATGCATTATATACTTTTAAGCCTTCTTAATACCATATACTGGATTTTTTGCAACTTTGATGTTTAATAAAGGGATACCCGAAGTACATAGTAGCATTGTGTAGCTTCTGAAAAAAACTTCAGCTTCACTGACTTGTAATAAGGCAGACTCTGAATTCCTAGTGTCTGCTTGGAAAAGTATTTAAGGTCCTATAGCTTGGAAATCCATTTTTGCAAGATATGAAGGGTGAGCCCTCAAAAAAATATAGCACAACTTAGTTGCATTTAAGAAAACTAAGCAAAATAAAGATCATACCTAACAGTCTTTGAAGGACCATCATTTGAGAAGACTGTAACTCGCAAGCTGCAAGAGCTGTTAAAATCCATGTTTAAGCACATAGATTTGGAAAGTAGGCTTCTGAAAACACAGAAAATAAGCAGATTTCACCATTGCTGTGTCTTGGTCTCTGAGACACACTTGTCTTGTGTCTGCAATTCTGCGTACCAGCAAATTTAACAGTGAAGTGAGTTATTGATCAAAGCACTAAAAATTTATAAAATGCCCCCAGTGCCTCTGGCACTGTTTGGATCCCAGAACATGGCAATGTTCTGGGATCCAAACATGGCAATGGTTAAGAACATGGCAATGGTTAAGAACTCTCTTAACCATTATGTGAGTTGGGAGGACCGGGTAGTCCATGCCACCATGGCAGCAGCATTGCAGCCTTGTTCTCTGAGTAGCACTGCTCCGCACTCCGAAGGAGCTGCAGGAGACGTGGCTCTGCAGTCAGCTGCTCAGGATGGATGCACACATATCCCTGGAAGCACTTGTGCTTGGAGTGCCAGGTACAATGTGGGCATGGGTTCTACTGGTAGCATGTGTGGCCAAGCTCAGCTTTGTGTGAAGGGGTGCCTATTAGCAGGCAAACCCCACGGGACTCTGGAAAGCAGCGCTGGTAGAGATACCGGAGCATCGCTCCTCCTGGTGTGGAATGAGAAAATTACCCTGTCCTTTGAAAACAGCAGCCTCTTCTCACTGTGAGTCACCCTTCCCTCCCCGCTGTTTGCCTTCCCCCGGAGAAATGTTGCTAATGGAAGCTAAAGCAAGAGGACAATACCCTTGTGGCAGAGTTGGTGTGCATGAAATGAGTGATGCTACAGAGCCTTTCTAAAGCTTTGCGTGCCTGCAGGCTGCTTATACCAATTCATCTTGTTCTAGGCTCTTCAGAAGTATTTTTACCCCCTGACCCCATCTTTGGTACGGCTATGTCTGAAAGTGAAAACATTCTTTGTGCCCAGCTTCAGTGTTTCCACTTCCCTACGCTTCGGCACCATGGTTTGCACAGCTGGTATGCTGAAAACTGCTATGAGAAATCTTCATTCCTCTGCAAAAGGAGTAAGTTTGGTTTAGTTCAGTGTTAACTGTGTTGTGTGCTTAAAAATGTCTGTCACAAATATGGGCAAATTGGTTAGTTATAACTACTGCCTTTTGTTCAGTGAGTTAGTTAAAAAAGGGAGAGGGAAGTGGAATTTCTGCTTGGTTTAAATAAGAGCATCGTAATATGTGGATGCCAGCCAGAGTACAGATTTTCAGTAAGAAATGGTTGTTAAGCAGCTATATCAGCCCCCAAATAGGCTATACTTCAAGGAAAAATAAAAGTGCTTAATTAGTAAATATCACTCTAATAATATAAGGAAAATGAAGTCACTTCTGGTTTGCATATAGCAAATACTGTTAAATTTTCCAGTGCTTTATTAGAACTAGGTGAAAAAAGAATTGTGTGTAACTACTGACTTACAAAAAAATGGCTTTCATTCTGTGCTTTGAATTTCTTTAAAAAGCTTTATACCAATAGAGGTATTGGCAGTATTTTCAGGTAGTGTTTAAGATACCTGATAGAGATGATGCTTCTTGGCAAGTATGACAAACGATATTGAACTTTTACTGAAGTAAAAAAATTACAGAATGGCAAGGGAGGGGAAATCAGCCCTTCTTTGCCTACTGTGGCACCTGAAATCTTGAAAATTAGGAAGACAGGATATTGCCTTGCCTGCCTTGAGATCCAGCTTTCCCAGGTACCAGGAGAGAGCGAGCTGCATCTGGGGTGGCAGTGAACCTTAAACTTCTCAGACCACCTGTTTTCCTGTCTATGCGAGAGGATGCCTGAAAGTGTGTCAGTCCCGTTAAATATTTAAGCTCACTTTGTCAATTTTGAGCAGTAAATCATCCCTGTGTGCTGCCAGACTATCCATTATCTCCCCTGCTCCTTGGAGATCCCTTTTCAAAGTTGTTAAATGTGAAGGTGGGGCTAACTCGTGATCTGTCTGTGTTTACAGATCACTTAATGTAACAGACTAAACTGGGCTACTGCCTGGCAGAGACATGGGTATTGATGTGTGTGTCTGTTCTAGGCCAGACTTGCGTTGATATCAAAGACAACATTGTGGATGAAGGCTACTATTTCACTCCAAAGGGGAACGATCCCTGCTTGAGCTGCACATGTCACAACGGTGAGCCTGAGATGTGTGTGGCTGCTTTGTGTGAACGGCCCCAAGGGTGTCAGCAGTATCGCAAAGACCCGAAGGAGTGCTGCAAATTTACATGTCTAGACCCAGGTAAGAGGTGACTGCTACAGTCTTTGTCAAGAAAAATTATTTCAGTGCTCAACTTCATTGTCCTTGTATGTGACTTTATTGAAATAATGCATCCTTTCAACGTCTCAACATCACTTTCCTTCCCCCCAGTGAGGAAAGACCTCACATCACAGGAAATGAAACACTTCAGGCTGTGGCTACAAATTATTAGTCATCCTCGATGCTGATTCTAGGAGAAGCAGTAGCTTATTTTCTGCATGGAAGTTGACACTGCTATGGAATTTCAATAGCATGTCTTGCATGGTTTCTTTGTCATGTTTAGTTGTCATGAAAAGACTTTTGAGCACTAATTAACTTTTCCTGGACATGAGCATTCGTGTGTGGAAATTTGCATTTGGGATCATGTGGGAAGCAAAGTCTATAAATTCATTTCAGTAATAATCAGGACATGCAAGCTTGCTTATTGGATTTGGCATCTCAGTGCAGCTTCTTGTTTTGGATCAGTAGATTCTTCATTTGACTCTCATTGAAAATTAGTTACTGTTTGGGGGTGTAGATTCAAGGAGGGTGTGGTGTTGTGCATTAATTTTTCTGTAAAGAGACTTGTGGAACAAAATGTGTCTTCCCTGGAATTTACTGTGAGAGGTCAAACAGTGGAGCAGATTGCTTGTAGATTCTTCATCTTGTAGGGATATTCTGATTGGACCCTGTCCTGGGCAACCTGTTGTAGCTGTCCCTTCCAATTCAGATGTTCTGTGATACTGATTTCCTGGTATTTTAAAAGAACCTAATCCCTACCTGAGTGCACTAAGAAACTGTTGCTCTGAACTCCTATGGAAAATGGAGAAGGCCAACTCTTCCCATCAGAGGTTTCCATTTCAGTCAGTTACAAAAAAAGTGCCTATTGGATGCCAGTTCTGCAGTCTGTCTTATTTGTCTTAACTAGTTAAATTAATCTTCATGGGCTTGTGGCTCCTCCGTGCTGACATTCACGATCATGCTGAGGGTTAAGCTGAACAGAAGTTCATAGCTAGTGCTGCAGTATGGTTGGTGAGAGTGAGGAAGAAGCTGAAGAAGCTGGAGTCTTCCACTCTTATCAGCAGAGTTAAGACTGTCTTCACTTTTTTAATTTCAGGAACAGTGTCAGCAAAGCATCATCTGGCAAACAGGATAAGATGACCTGGGATAACCTCGTGACATGTTCTTTAATCCTTGTGTATTGCTGTGGGTCTTAACTATTTCATGAATACATGATTTGAAGAGTGTGTTTTATCACATCCTTTCTGATCCTTAAGCTCTTCTTTCTGTACTGATGCTAAATAAGTTTCATTATGCTCTTGCCTGAAGTGTTCTGGTTTTTCATTACCTTTATTTTTGAGAGAGGAATCATCAACCAGTTGTCAGACTTCCTTCATAATGAAGTTACTTCAGCTAGTGGTAAACACTGAATTTTTTAAATGAAGCATTTTGTTTTTCCTTCTGGGTGTTTATAAATGACTATTTGAGATGACAAAATTAATTAATTACTTTCTTTAATCAGCATGTATTTATCTTTGCCCAATTCTTACATATATCTTCCTAAGCTCTGTTGCAAAGGAAAGAAAACAGCTTACTAATCAACAGTAAGTAAATTAATCACCCAAGGAGACACTGGGGGGGGAATAAATCCTGCTGTTGGGTTGGCAGGTAATCAGCTCTAGCAGTGTGAGTGGGTGAGCAACGATTACAAGTGGATAACGAATATTACTCAAGGACTTGGGAGTAGGTGAATTTTTCAGAGCTAGCAGTAAGCTGAGCAGTCACAGATACACTATCTTGAAAGGTGCTTCTCCTCTTTAGTTGAAGACAAGTAAGAGGGAATGCTTTCATTTACAAGTGCTGACACTGAGGCAGGCTGGCTATTGCTGCTCGGTGGATGTGATGAAAAAAAATGATATGGCTCTTGTTTAGACAGACCTTGTAAAAACACTTATTTGTGAAAAGGTAATAAAAGAAATAAAATACTTTGAAAGGGCTGATAGTGCAGAAGTTTCTCCAGTGTCTCAGCTGATTACAGGGTATTACTGCTGTCCTGGGTGTGAAGCAGCCTTTCTGAAATCATCCCTTTGTATTTTTGTGGGTTGGAAGTTTCGGTGATGACTTGCCTTGCTCTGCATAAACTGGGTCTTTGTCTCGTTTTTTCCTTTAACCTAGGACCTTACCTGCCAATAGTTTATCCAGCCAAACCAGTTGTATGTTAGGAGCTCTGGGAGCAGTGTGATAAGGGCCCAAGCTGTCCCTTCAGTTCCAAGACTTGAGGTTTTAGCTGCCCAAAAGGAAATACATGGAAGTTGAGCTTTTTGCTTAAAAAACTGTGTCGTGTTTGCCTGTGTGTGTATTTTACTTAAGTCACCTTATTTAAGGCAGTTATTAGCACTAATTTACGATGTTCACTAAGTCAGCGTTGCCATCAGATGGAGGAGGAACAATAGCAGGTCTGTGGTGTTCAGGAGGGTGTGTTGGTTGGTAGGTGTGCGACTGCATCAGCTCAAGCTCTGACAGTAAAAGCTGCTAAAAGGTTTGACAGCACAGGGGCTTTTGTGCTGCACAGCCAGATTTGAGAGGGTGTAATGTTCAAGCTCTACACACAGTACACTACTAAATAATTGTTGCCAGGAATGCCTTAGGTAATAAATACCAGCATGTTAGCCACGTACTTTAACGATGTATAAATTAAGTGGATTTTTCTGTTACTACCATTTGTAGCAAGTCAGTATTTACACTTTCTTGTGAAGCTGTTGGCTTGCTTTTGTGAAGGATCTTTGCTACAGCTTTAGCTGCTGTTGGTGGAAGGAAAATACTGAAAGAGCTCTTGCAGCTGTGGTGGGTGTGAGAAAGGAGCAGTGGCCAGGATCTGGCTGGTTGCTCCAGGCAGTGTAGAGGCTGGAAGAGGGGTTTGGACCCTGTGGTGCTTGTGTCCTGTACCAGCATGTGACCAGGTTGTGTGGCCACGTTGTGTGGCCATGTTTTTTTTTAGCCACATGTAACGTGGGTGCATCTCTTGTCTCTTGTATGCAAAGTAAGTGCAGAGAGCACAGCACAGTCCTCAGGTCTGTCGTCTCTGTTGAGGGTATCAGTATGTGTGCATGCTGCTTCAGCATAACCAAGTCTGATAGAAATAGTCTGTAGCTGTGCCAGTTCTCCAGCCTTTCCCATAGCTTCCAGGCTTGCTGTCCTTTTCAGTATGACATCATCAGCAGTGCCAGGGAGACAGGTGGATGTGCAAAATGCCATTAACCTTTCCTTTGTTCATTTTACAGAGACCTGAAGCCTTCAACATGTTGTCCTTTTTGTTAATTAAAATATTCTAGAAATATTTAGATCAATTGTTTGCAATAATTAGATAAATCCCCTGATGATTCAAAATTTTCTTATATGTTTGAAATACAGAGAAGTGTCACACCAGGCTAATGAATCGCCGCTCTGCTTTTTATCTCCCCCTTGCTGACAGGACATCAAGAAAAATGAGTCATGAACAAAAGTTAACAGGCTTCTTTTGTATGTTTTATGTAACAGATGGCAACAGTTTGTTTGACTCAATGGCTGGCGGAATGCGTCTGATTGTAAGCTGCATTTCCTCCTTCCTCATCCTCTCTCTGCTGCTCTTCATGGTCCACCGGCTACGCCAGAGGCGACGAGAGCGCATAGAGTCTTTGATTGGAGCAAATTGTGAGTAGACTGTGTCTGTGATGAGTCTTCATCCAAGTGGTTTATGTGCTTCAGACTAGAGAGAGCAGAAGAAATACAAATCTGAGAGAACTTTAGTGGAAGCCTGGTTGTCAGTTCTCACCTGTCCTGAATCCAAATGTAGCTCTAGCAATGGCTGCCTGAACTGGTCACGATTTGTACAAGTTCCGCTTCTCTGAAGCACTCCACATTCCAAGGGAAAAAAATATATCACCACAGTTATCTTGTGCCTTGTGCTTATTATTGACAGATTGTTGTATGGAAAGGGGAGACATGTCACAGTCTAGTTTGTCTCCCCGTGTGTCTTGGTAGGGTCTTTCAACTTGAACTTTAAGAACTGGTAATAGAAAAGTATTTTTTATTTGTATGTGGTCCAGATCTCAAGTACCTTCTACGTGTGAATGATCTCCTTAGTTTGAAGAGGTTAGGTTCAAATTTACATGTGGTGCAGGACAAACAGGCTGGGAGCAGGTGGGCCTGTGTATCGTTGTGTAACTGCAGTGAGCTGACTTGTATAGGTTATGTAGACTTTTCTAGGTCTTCAGGAGACAAGTTCCTTGGGTGTGAAAAGTGGGAAAGGTGTTGAGATCTGCCTTAAATTGAAGAAGAAAGCATGGGATAAAGTCATTTACTACTTTTTTTCTTCTCTTGAAATAGTGCACCATTTTAACTTGGGCCGTAGGATGCCTGGTTTTGATTATGGTCCTGATGGTTTTGGAACTGGCCTTACTCCACTACACCTTTCAGATGATGGTGAAGGAGGGGCATTTCACTTCCATGATCCACCTCCACCCTATACTGCTTACAAGTATCCAGATATTCAACATCCAGATGACCCACCACCTCCTTATGAGGCTTCTGTCAATCCAGACAGCATCATTTGTTCCACTCCAGGTACGCAGGCGATAACTTCTCTTTTCATCTTTTCTGTTTTGCTAGAGGGTAGATATTGGGGTGGGAGGGTGTTTATAAATATGTATATGTGGGTTTATGATTATGATGGGAAAATGTATTTCACGAGAAAATCTATTTCTGTGACAGAAAAGTCTTTTCTTGAAGAAATATTTTTAGCTTGTTTCTTCCCAGTAAAGGTTCTTTGGGTCACCTAAATCACAAGTGGACTTCACACTGCAAGCAGTTTAACTCTTAGACCATACCTATTTTCAAGGCTTATCTTGGAATGGGTTACCCGGTTACCTAGTTTCCACTCTGCTGGTACTTTTTCTGGTCTTTTGGAGATAGGTTTGTAGAGGTTGCTATGAAAAAGTAGAACAAATATCAAGTACAAGAGATTTTGAATAAGATATATCCAGCATCTTTCTCCTCCCTGCTTCCCCCACCCACACCCCCCAAAAAATGACCAAAAATATCACTTTCTAATGATTCACCCAGTGCTCTTCAGTTTTGCAGCTGTGATATGCACATACGGTAGAAATCATTCCAATCTGGGATTTTATAGCAGCATATTTCACAAGATAAGTGAGCCTGATTAGTGCAGCTATCTTATTTATATATCAAAGTTTTATTTTTGCTACATAATTTTACTCTTTTGCAGTGTCATCTCCTTGTGCATTACTGTGACATCAAGAAAAACTAGAGCCTCCAGAAATACAGAGAGTAAATCTGTTTGGAATGTGAAATGGCAGACTTCACGTTCTGATTCTGCTTGTTTTTTGTCCTTTGCAGATGGAGTCCTCTCTCAGACTGTGCAGAGCAGTCCTCCATCCCTGGGAAACTGTGATGTGTCCCCACAGCTTACAGAGGGATCACTTGCTCCCTCAGTCGGTCCTTCTCCAGTGGAGCTGGAAGACTCTGCTGACAGCAGCACCTTTCTTGTCCCTCCTGACACAACACTAAATGAAAACACACCGGCAGAAACTCTTACGGGCAGCCACCACAGCCACTGTTCTCTTAATACCATTGTATAAAGGAGCAGAAAGCCCACTGCCAGCCAGAAAGAGTTTTAGCAACTGTTTGCACAGACAAACACTAATCCATGGTTTGAACTTCAGAAGGAATCTCCACTTTGGGTTTTTGAACACTACTTTTATGTTCTAGATTAGGATCGTGCCTCTCGTTTTTTGGCTGTCGTTATTCACTCACTAATCGGTTTGTCCTGTAAATATGGATTGTATAACTGCTCTTTTTTTCCATTGGCTATGGAAAAGAGTGCAGAGAATTCCTTTTACTTCTAAGGAGGTGAAAAGTATGGGTAGGGTGTTGTTTTTTTGGTTTTTGGTTTGTTTTTTTTTTTGTTAACCTGAGAGGAAACAAAATCTACGTGAGTGAAAAGCTGCTTGGATTTGGCTGGATACCACTGGACGGAGGGACCAGACGATGGAGAAGGAGGGTTGGGGTGGTCACTCCTCAATCAGTTGCTTGCTCTCAGTGCTACGCTTGGAAAAGGCAGAGAAGGCAGAACTGCAGGGGAGGGGGCTGGGGGGCTGTTTTACAGTGTGGGAGCTAAAACATGTGCCAGAGAGCAAGAGTTCCTGAGTGTAAAATGTTTGTAACCTTTGATCTGCCGTGCTGTCTCGGAACACCACAGGGTCTGGAGGATGAGGGATCCACGCAGTGTGTGACAAGTGGGCACTAAGAAAACTGGGACTTGCAATTACAGTAATTTGTTGGTAGCTGCAAAATCTCATTCTGTCGGGTAAACTTCTGTCCCACAAAGAAAACTGAGTCTGTGTAATGCTTGTGTCCCGTTGGTAGAATCCTCACATGTTAGGTGATACTTCAGGGAAGAGACATGGAACAGTTAACTTCAATGCAGTCTGACTTCGCTGCATGAAGCCTTTTGCAGTCCCATGTGGAAGACTGAGAGGTTTTTCTTTGTGATTTAACTCCTTTACAGTGAGGAGTTGCACAAAACTGACCTGGATAAAAGACCATTGCTCTTGCTCTTCTCGTTGCACGCTATATTTAGCGTGCATGTGTGTTCCCTCCACATCACTGCTTCCCAGTTCTACAAATACCATGTGAAGCAGTGACCAACATGCACTGTGTGTGATGATTAACTCTAATTGAACACTTGTACCTTATCTGAGTCACATAATTCAAGGGATTTCCCCTATGCCCCTCAAACCATTGATCTGGGTCCCATGAGGGGTTGTTGTGGTTATTTTATGTAAATCAGTGAAGCTGCTTGCTTCGTGCTGATATGTCACCTTAAACTTCCCCCTCAGATTGGACTCTCTAATTTGCACGTGGCAAAAAGATTCAGTGAATCCCTTGCTACACCCAAACTCAAGCACTTGGTTTTGATACTGATTGCAAAATAATGCGATTTTAAATTTGTTTGGATTTCAGTGTGCAAATTTACCCCCTCCCCCCATCCTCATCCTCCTCTCGCTTCTGCTTCTCTTTGAGTTAACTGTAGCAGTCAGCAGACGACACGAATGGCAAGGATTTTGTAGAGTGCCCCTTGTGAGTGTTCTCCTGTACCTTATGAAGGGTACAAGCCTAGAGGGATGGGGAGAAAGCACTGCATGGGGGTGTGTGTGTGATCTATTTTTCTAGTAATGATGAGAAATCGTACTCGTATGACAAATCCTAACCCACTGCTGTTGTTTCCCAGTGCAGCTGACTCTTTCCCCATGGAATATGCTGCTACTTTCTATTCTGTGTCTTGCCTGTAGGCTCATACTGTACTTGGGGATTGGTCTGGACAAGTCAACTCCTTTTGCACAGAAAACTGTGAGGTTTGTTATTGATGACCTTGTCTGGTGTCTTGATAGCCAGACACTTGCTAACAATGGTGAATCCTTTGGAGAGTGTGAGTCACAGTCCTGGGGTGCGCTGCTGGCTCACGAGTGGGAGGAAGCGCTCCTAGGAAGCCTCTCCGCCTGCAGCCCTGCCACCGCCTGCGTCTTGCTCTCTGGTTTGACTGGCTCTAACGGCAGTGGGACGAGACGAGAGGAGCAGCTCTGCACCCGGTGGGATCTCTCACCGCCTCCTCCTTGTTCAAGTCCTGGTCTAATGAAGTGGATGGATAGCAGTAGTCAGAACCATGCTACAAATTGCTGAGCGTTTCTGAAGTATGAAAATAAAGCGGGTTTTGTGCATTTTTGAGCACATTCATACATTTTATACATTGTATGTACTGATTTTTCTTTAGTTTTATAGGTACGAATGCGTGTGCGTGTGTTTCTGGGTGGTGAGAGATAGATCTATATATATATATATATATACATACTGTAGGCAGTAACCTTTGTGCTGCGTCCAGCTAGGTGAAGATAAGCACTGGGATATAAACTAGGCTCTTAGGGTTAATACTTCTCTCAAGCTGGCTACACTCTGTTGTAGGGCAGGCTGTGATAGTGTACACCGAAGTAGGATGCAAAGTCTATGCTACTACAATCTGTTCCTGAAAAATATTTTGTTAGCAGTGGGAGATAGAAAACTTCCAATTTCTTTTGAAGCCAGATGGAATATTTGTTCTTCGTAGTATCCTAGCGCAATAACAAAAGGCCTTTTGGCGTGGTTTAGTCTCTGAAGCTGTTTTGTGGCTGAGGTAAACAGATACCTCACACTTCTCCTAATGCTGGGAATCTGTTTGGGGGTGTCTTTTGGTTGGGTTTTGGGGCTTTTTTTTTTTTAAACTTTTATTTCACTTTTGGTTCCGTGGTGAATTTTGTTTGGAAATAAGCTGTGTTACAACTGGCAACTTCATTGTGGCTCCTGGTTGTAGCTAGTCCAAACGGAGGCATCTATGTAGAGGCCTCAGCGTGATGTTTTCCTTGTTGCTTCTGAGCCTTTCCCACTGGTATATCAGCACAGGGGCTGCTGTTTTTCTCTCTCTTCCCCTGTCCTTCATCTTAACTGTAAACAAGGGAAGTTTTGCCTTGAATGGAGCAGCTTGCTCAGTACAGCTCAGTTACCTTTTGGTGAGCTTCTAAGTTGGCAATAATATCGTCATTTTTGCCCTTTTTAATGTAGCTTTTTCACATCAAGTACTTTCTCAAGGAGTAACAGCCTTTGTATCAGAAAACTTCACAACTGCTCAGACTTCTGGACCAACTGGGGAAGAGTTAAGTTTCCTTGACAGCAGCTGGCTCCTCAGCAAACCTTCCTTGCCCTTGGCAAGGTGGCTGCTAAGCAGTTTGTCCCAAGCACCAATTAGAGGGGTGATGCTTGCCTGAGGAAGACCTTTCTGTTTTGATTGCTATTAGATTGATGAGATCTTTGGAGTCAGGTGCATTGATTTTTCCTCCCCCCATTCCTTTTGCTTCCCTGGTTGTTTTTCTGAACTACTGATGCATCCCAAGTCCCCGCCCCAGACCCAGCGGGGCAGGTGGCGTTACCACCATGGTTTTGGAGTCACAGCACTCGGTTCTGCACAGCGCTCACGCCTCCCGTTGTGGCCTCGGACAAAACCTCCTCAAACTCCCCATCCTTAGGACATCCTGTGTGCCATATTGAGGTCTCTGCCATTCCCTCAAGGCTGGCCCTAGATTCCTGCTTCTGTCCATGTCACCGGTGACGGGCGTGCGCAGTCCCCCGCCTGCCTCTCCTTGTTTTACTAGATGAGTTGTGCTGTCAGACTGACTGTGGGTTTCAATCTGTGCTAAAGATCACAGCCATCACTGGGATGTGTGAAGAGCGTGTCTGCGTAGCGTTCAGCCTCGTCTAGGTCTGAGCCTCTTGGCTGTTCCTTCGCCCGTTTGTGGCAGGGCACCCATCTAGAAGAAGAATGAGATAGGTGGGAATAGTTCTCTGAAGGCTTGATCTTGTGGTCAGGTGCTCTGCCTCAGGAGGTGTCTGGGGCGATGGCCTCCTTGTGTCTCTGGAGTTTCACTGGGGGAGAAAATGGTTCTGTCACCAGTAATCCCTGTTCTGTTCCCATCTCACCTTACATGAATCTGAAGCTGGTTTTAAAGGTGTGTTTACCTTTCAGTGGCAAAGCACCGAAGTGGTGATATCGCCCCACACAATCCATAATGCGCGTGTGCCTCCAGTTGCCAAAGCATCTCTCTCCCTCGCTGAGGAACATGCAATAAACAGAAATGTCTCTTACAGGGAGCCTGACCCTGTCAGAGCGGGTTGTTGTAGCAGAGGCAAGTGGAAGCTCATACACTTTGCTTCTGATGTTCCCTGCTTCCAAACACAATGGTTCCTTGGAAGAGATGCTTTCAGCAGCAAAGATCTGCTTCCCCTACCACAGCCCGTTCCCTGCCTGCTGCAGTACGACATAGCTTTAATTTTCCAGTGTCGCTCACCTTGTCGAGCGGGTCGGCGCCTACGCCAGCCGGAGATGCTGTGCCTGCAGGCACGGGCGTGATGTGCTGCATTGTACCCCGGTGTCGGGCTGGAGGGTGCCTGGGGGGCTGAGAGAGAGGATGAGACGCTGCTTTTCATCTTCTCCAGGAAAGTAATTGTGGCCAGTGCTTCGTTTGCAGGCTTCTCCTGTGTAGTCGGTTTGTGACTGGACTTCGCTGTGGCAGTGTATAAAAGGTTTTGATATTCTGTGAAATACCATGTAGAATTTAAATTTGATACTATAATAATTCAGTCCCTGTGACACTGGGGTTTTTTTTTGGTTTAACTTCTTTCTTTGGGGTTGACACTAACCTTTTCTTTCCTCCTCAAGATGCTGTGAGAAACATTTCATCCAAATGCCAAATAAATTGTGTTCTGTAAGAGAAATGGCCCGATCCAGTGTCTCCTGTTTGCTCGCCCTCGTGGTTCCCCAGTGTTGCAAAGGAAGGTCTCAGTAAATCACACTTCCGAGCCATGATCTCACCAAAAGATCAACAGACACCTTGAACTTCAAGCAGGGAGGTTGCTGAGGTCCCTTTGCTTACAAACTGGTGGGATTTACCTTTGTTGGTGCAATGTTAAGGAAACCTTGGCTGGATACCTGAGGAGGTGGAGCACAGCCAACTCCCGCTGCCCCCCAAGCTTGTGGGGAAGGTGCCCAGCCTCCAGGCACGGGGTGTGGATGGTTGTGTTGGGTGGGAGGGGTGTTCTGGCCCCCCAGCTCCCAGCATGTCAGGGCTCTGGGGAAGGAACTGCATCAGCTGGGAGCTGGCGTGGAGTTGGTGTTATAGCTGAGCCATGTGGCCTCTGGGGATGTGTCTGGCAGGGGAGGCTGGTGGAAGCCTGACACCAGCTCTGGCTGTCTGGACCTCTTCACCTGTTCCAAAATTTGAGCTCCAAACCCTTCCATCAAATTCCTAATGGAAGGGTTTGGGTGCTGCACCCTTCTGTAGTGTTGCACACCCCTGGGTGGTATGGGGCCTGTGGGGAGTGCTGGAGGGACCTTGGGTAGGCTGGCTGGGCACGCCTTGGCCGAGAGCTGTGTTTTGGGGTGCGGGGGGGGGTCCTGTCCAGGGCTGGGCCCTGTCCATTGTGTGGGGAGAAATACAGCAGGTGAGTCTGCACCAGCGCCGAGCTGCTTTACAGCATGGGCACCTGCGCTCCACCTCCGAGCTGAGCAGGGGGACAGGCAGCTCCCCTGCCCTGGTGCAGCGAGCCGGGAGGTGACACTGCCTTTGAAACGGCCCATGATGAAGCTGCAGGGACTATTCCACCAGGATGCCTCGCCGGGTAGACCCGCAGTTGCAAGGATGGAGCAGCTCCAGCTCCGAGCCAGTTGCCTCTCTCCATCCCAGCAAGGTGTGCTCAGCATCGCTGCTCTGCTCCCACGGCTCAGCGCTGCGTGGGAGCTACCGGCTGCGCTCAGGGCAGCGCAGCTGGGATCCAGGTGTCGTGCTGGGGGTGGGGAGGATGGTGTGGGAGAAACTGTGCTGCTGGCACCTGTCCCTGCTGCTCTTCAGGAGCACCACAGGCAGCGGGCGCAGTGCCATGGGGCCGCGGAGCCCTTGTGTCCTCGCCGCCGTCCTGGTGCCGGCTCTCCGGATGGCTGGTGGTACAAGTGCTGCCGTCAGGTTTTCCGGAGCCGTGCTGGGCCGGGTCTGTTTTACCTGGGACAAGTAGTTTAAGAGTCACATTCGTCTCGGCCTCCTGACCCTGGTGTGCCATGAGGGGCTGTTTGCAGGCACAGACAAGAGCAGCATCTCCTCCTTGCGCAGAGATGCCTTCCCGTGCTCCGGGCTGGGAGCTCAGGTCCCGGGAACATCCACCGGCTTGTCACGCTGTGAGTGCCGCAGAACGAGGCTCCGCAGCATCGCTGGGCTGTCCCCGTGCCCTGCTCGTGGCCGCAGGATGTGTTCATAGCTGAAAGCCGTCCAGTGTGCAGAGTCATCCTCACCGCGGGTGCTGCGGAGGGCTCTGCTCTCCCTTTCCTGCGCCCCACAGAGGGCAGCTGCCGCTGCAGCCACCACGTCCATCGCGGCTGGACCCGAACCAGCGCAGCCCCCAGCTCCCAGAGCTTCATCTCCACTCCGGGCTGTGAGATGCTGCTTCAGCGGAGGGCAGTGAGCCGCAGCCCTTCCTTCACTGCAGGTCTCAGGGGACAAATGGGTGGTCTTATAGTAGGTGCCTGATGCCACAAGCACTTGGGGGACTCAAAGAGGGACCCTGTGGGACTCTGCTGATGCTCCAGGACCTTCCTGCCCTCTTGTAGCCTGGGGACAGGGTGATGCTGTGGCTGCAGGGTGTAGCCAGGAGTGTTGGGAGCAAAGCCGCTGCTCCTGGGGCTCACCACGGCTCCCCTCACAGCCAGTGTCCCACCTGCACTCCATGCAGCGTGGGCAGCCTTTAGCATTGGCACTCAGATGCTGTGGCAGTGGCATCGCTCTGCAGCCTTCTGCTGTATGCTCTTACCAGCTGACAATGTGTTTTCCTGGGAGGGTGACTGGCAGCTGTGCCCAGCCCCTGGGAGAATGCTGGGGCCTTGGGGGCGTGGGTTGGGTGTGTGTAAGGGCCACGTGCAGGCAGTGGCCCCGGGGGGTGCCAGGCCGTGGGGGGACATCGCTGACCCTGGCGATGGCGGGACCACGGGATGAAAGAAGAGGCTGTGCGGCGGCGTGCGGCCAGCGCGCATCTGCTGCCCACAGTGCCTCCTTTGTGCCACACTCCCGGCTCTGCCCCCCGGCTCTCCCCAAGCTCGTGGCAGCTTACTATGGAGATCAAAGATTGAACAGAAAATCAGAAGTGACTGGAGTATCTATTACCCCCTCCACTTGCCTCTCTAGATGCCCCATCCCTTCGTGCCCCCATCCCTGCATGCTGTGAACCACACTCTGGAGGCTCAAGTCCCTGTGTTGTCATTGTCCCCATCAGCTGAGGTCCCTGGCCAGGCTCCCAGGAGGCAGTGCAGGATTTACCTCCAGGAGCTCATCTTGGCACCTCCGCTCTGTGCTGGTGCAGCACGTGGTGGGAGTTCCCAGCAGGGTGGCACCGTGCCCAAGACTAATCAATGGCTGCAGCTTAAGTAACTATTTTTATTTTTCAGTGGCATGTTTCCCCTGTTTTGGCTCTTGCCCTTGGTGCTGTGTGCACGGGTGCCCGTGGGGACCTCAGCTGGCTCCTGGCTCCGAGGCCGCAGGACGATGGTGTCTCCCTGTGAGGATGCAGCAGAGCTGCAGGATCAGCTGCAAGCTCGCCACAGCCGCAGCAAGAGACCGGCAAGTACGGAGAGGCTCTTTTGAGGTTTGATCTGGTTCCTATAGAAACTGGAGGTTGCTCCATCCTGGCGCCTGTGCCAGCAGCCAGCAGTGCGCCCCGGGGAGCAGGGCATGCAGGGGGCAGGCGGGAGTGGGGTACAGCAGCATCCTTTGCTGCTGTCGCTGCCTTTCCTTGTGCCTTGGTGACCCCTTTTGCTTCTTAGCTCTGCTCCAGCACCTCGTCAGAGCCTTGCTGAGCTCTGCATCCCCCTCCTGCCATGTGGGGGTCTTAGAGACCCCAGGGCTGTCTGTGCCGCTCCTTGCCCTGGCAGGGCCCTTTGTGGGCCAAGGGGTGTTTCCCCACGGTGTTGCGTGCTGCAGCATGGTGCTGCTGGTGTCCCTGGTCATGCACTGGCTGTGGTGACATCTCTGCTGCTGCTCTCCTGGCCAAAAATCATCTCTGGAGATGTGTGGGCACCCAAAGCAGGTCCTGGGGAGCTGCCCTGCCCTGCTTGATGCCCTGGGACATACAGCCATGGGGTGGCGAGTCCCCTTGTCTCCTCAATCCCAAGGGTCTGGGCTCTTCCCCCACTGTCTGGTATTATGGGCTGTCCCACAGCAGGGCCTGGCAAAGGTCCCTGTGCCACTTGGTGGGCTCATGCCTCCAAGGGAGGTCTGGGTGTGCCCTGGGTGCTGGAGCAGCTCCTCTCCTTCCCAGCAGCCATGGGTGGCAGGCTGCAGCCCCTGTGCGACCCTCCGCCTTGCCTGCGGCTTGTTCCGGAAGGATGATCGCAGCCCTCTGCAAACTACCTCATCCCAGGAGCAGGGGCCAAGTACCAACCATGGCGCAGATCCAGAGCGGCTCAGGGGAGCCCTGTGCCACCGCCTCAATCTGTGCCCCGCTCCGGTGCCCAAACGTGCAGTTCAGCTGCTGCCCAGGTGCCTGCCTAGGGCTGGCCCTGCCTGGGGGGACAAAGGTGCCCCACAGAGCCCCCTGCTGAGGACGAGCCCTGGCAGGTGTGTTGTTCTCTTGCAAGACCGTAGCAGCCAAGAGGCTCCGCTGAGCCAGAGCTTGGCCCCGGCCAAGCCAACAGCAGGAAGCTCCGTCCCGCTGCCCTTGCGCTGCTGCCGGGTTTGTTCATCCTGGCAGCGCCTCGGCAGCGCTCCCGGATGGGGCCAAGTGCTGGTGAGAGGAGCTGGGCCCCGTGGCCTCCTTTCCACTGCCACCTGGAGAGGACAGGGATATTTTAGGAGTATGTGACACCACTGCACCTTGTGTTTTCACCTCCACCCCTACCTGCCTGCTGCGGGTGTGTGGCTCTGCTGGTGAGACCCCAGCTCCTTGCCTGGATGGGTGAGACAGGGATGGCAGGCTGTGTGCCCTGGCATAGGTTGTCTGGGCTGGGCTTGTGCCCTGGCGCTGCCCCCAGGGTGCTGCGTGGCTGGGAGAGCCTGAGCTGTGGCGGCATGATGTGGCCTTGTGCTGACTGGAGGGGAATGGGCCCAATCCTGCCCCTCCTGTGTGCTGTTCCTCAGTGACCCCGGCCAAGGTGCTGAGGGCACACACTGGCCTTTGCCCAGGGAAGGGCTGTGGCCCCGTTTGCAGGTATGAGCTGCATTTGGCCCATGGGTCCCAGGGCACTGCCTGTCCTTGCCCCACAGGCTTTCCTGCCTGGGGGATGCAGGACCCACTGCTGGCTGGAGGGGGGGGGTTTGCCAAAGCTGGGGAGGAGCAAAACCTGTCTCACCCCAACACCTGCAAATGATGAGGAGGGGGCAGAGCAGGTGTCCTCAGCCCCTCCCTCCTACTGCCAGCCCCTCTGAAGCCCATCTGTGCCCCTACGGTGTGGGTGTGTGTGGGGTGGGATGGGGCACAGCGCTGATGCTGTCAATCCCTTCTGTGGCTATGGGGAGAGGAATGGTACCCAGGGGGCAACCCCCTCACCCTTGGAAGGGACCGGGATGGCCAGAGTGCTGCACCCCCAGGCTTTGCCAGCCCTCTGCTTCCCTACCTTGTCCCTGCAGCCTGCCCTCAGGCTGGCATCCCAGGCAGGGGGGCAGAGGGGCTGGCATCCTGGGCAGAGGGGCTGGTATACCTGGCTGGGGGACTCACATCCCAGGCAGGGGGGCAGAGGGGGTGGCACCCCAGGCGGAGGGGCTGGCATCCAAGGCAGAGGGGCTGGCATCCCAGGCGGGGTGCCTGGCTCAGCGCGGAGGGGCTGGCTGGGGGCCGGGCTGCTCCCCCGCTCCCTCAGCAGCCGAGGAGTTAAAACCTCAGCCCTTGTGATGAATATTTAAGAGCAGCGCACAGGCTGG
>VXBZ01005965.1:0-48765 GCA_013399135.1 Heliornis fulica
CTCCCTTTAAATTCTTTTACCTTCCCTTCAGACACAAGGTAACCATCTTTATCCTTGAATTCCAGCCTGTTAACCCAGATAGAGGCTGCAAGCAACAAGATGTCAAGAATAATAACAAAGGAGAGTCACAGCCTCAAAGCATGGGGAGTGCTGGGTGAAGGAATAGGAGCTCACCTTCTGGACAAAGCAAAAACAAGGATACTTACCAAGCAGGAGCTATTGGGTAACTACAACCTCTAGAAATTAGTTTGAAAATTATATTAGCGTGTAAGGAAGCACAGACAGTCTGATTTAGCATAGGTTACAAAATTTACATCACAAAAATAACTATGTCAGGAAAGAGCAAAGTTGAAAGAAACCGTTATTTTTTAGATTATGCCATCAGTGAGTTCCCACTAGAACTTGTGAAAAGCAAAGTCATCAGCCTAGTTCTTCTACATTGTTTCTTAGGAAGAATGTCAGATTTGTATTCAGCAAGATCTTTGACCTAGTGCTTGCTAATTATCCCCTAGCAACAGAGATGGAAATGAACTATTCTGTAGGCAAGCCTCAGTAAGTTCAATTACTTTGCTCCTATGGGCTTGTCAGCTTTCTATTATTGTTGCATGTGTTTTGGTATGTAAAAGGTAGCCTGACACCAGCACATCTCTTTCATTCTAAAAGGAACAGTAGTAAACAAAAGACAATGTAACCAACCTTGGATGTTTAAATCAATGTTGCAGACTGAGGCAAGGAAATTAAAATCCTGAAAGGACAATCATGAAACATCTCCTCACTGTTATGAAACTCATGCAGACATGCTAGAGAGATAATCCAATTGCCATATACTGTAGACTTTTCCTCACAGACATCTGTAAAAGGCAGTAGGAAGACCAGTTTCTTTATTCTCACTCCATCCCTGCCCTTGTGTAGGATTTCTGATAAACTAGCACCCCACCACTTCCACAAGGCCTACCAGCTGTTTCTTCTCTCCCCCTCCACATCTGTTGTAAACTGCTTTTAGACTCAAATGGCACTGCCAGAGCATCTGATGTTGTCTGTGTGGATCCAGTCACTGGATTATTAACTCCCTCCCCACACTGCACCATGCTGCTGAGCAGCCAGTGTCCTGGGCCAGTCCCTAGCAATCATTTCCTGCATCCTGAGACTGGGAAGATACTTCACGTCACTGGTAATGTTGGTTATGATCCCATCAGATCTCGGCTTGTCTGTGTGGTTGATTCTGTTTCAGGTAAGTGCCATGATGCAATTATCAACTGATGCAATTGTCTGTTTCTGGAGTACAATTCCAGTGGGGGCACTGGTTAAAACAAAACAAAAAACCCCAACATGTTACATCTGCATGTACTTTTCCCATGCAAAACCTAAAGAAAATCTCAGGAAGCCTCTCAGCTTGTTCTAGTGCACAGCACTAGAAGATAGTGTCATACAGCTAGATACAAGCCCTAGTAAGAATAAGATGCATTAGAAGTTACAAGGCTTGTATACTAAAAGGTGTTGAGGTTTTCTTTGTTTCTGACAGATTTCAGGCCCTCTGTTCATTATGCTATAAAATGGATTGTATACTAAGATATATGCAATTTTGAGGGAATGGCCAAAGAAAAAAAATCCACAGAATTTTCAAAAATTGCTTACATTTATTCATTCAATTCTGGAGCAAAGGACAAGCCTTTACTATAAGCATCCTCTGAAACTTACAGAGTCTCCATTCTGAGCTCTACTGCTTCCTTGCCATTAGCATTAGTTCACATAACCATGTTCAATCTCTTCTGGTTCTACATATAGGTAAACGCCACAAGCCTGAAGTTCCCATATTTCCCTACATTCCTTATCCAGTCTGTCCCACCACTGGCCTACCTGTGAAGACAAAGCTTCCAGTCCTGTGTCCTGAAAAAATGTATGCTATGGGAGGACTCATGCTAGATCCAGAGACAGAAATAGAAGTTCCAGTGCTTGGGGTTACGATTCATCCTCACACTGGGCAAAAGCTGACTGTTGGTGGGACATACCTTAACCCCCTTACTGGCATGTTGTCACCTCTGGAGATTTGGGGTCCTATGACTGAGCCAGAGGAAGGCAAGATTGTTCCAATACTTGGAGTTGGTTTGGATAGTATCACTGGTAGGTGAATACTCTTCATGATTTATTAAGTGTGGCATGCACCTGCCCCCACTCAAGTGGTTTGAGGCACAGACCAGAATGAGCCTAAGAAGTCTTCATGTTCACCTCACAGCTTTGCCTGCTCTTGTCAAGCCAACTGTAGAACAGTGGTGCAACTGTAGCAGTCCTTCCCTTTTCTATAGTTTTATTTGACAGTTTATCACTTTATAGGTCAAGAAAACTATTTAGTCCAAATATGAGAGACATCTGTGGTTATTATTTATTAACTATGACACGAACTACTAAAGTGGATTTGACTCTTAAAGATGGTCCAACTGCTCAATCAAAATATAAAAAGTATCATGAAATGCACTCTTTAGAGGCTGGAGTGTGTGTGAGTGTGTATGTATGTTTTTGGATATTTAAAAAGCATTTTCACATACCTATATCCTCTATGCCTCATTTACAAGACTCCAAAAAAGGAGTTGGGGTGCTTAATCTTCCTCTACAGTAGAAAAGAGAAGACTTACTTAAGACCATTTTGTGAGCCAATTTCTTGTATAAACAACTTCTGATCTACCCCTCCATGTGTCCATCACACCTATTTCTGCTTCTACTGAGGTAAAAGTTCATTATGCCTTTTTCTGAATGGAAAGGAATGGACCTTAGTGATTATTTGCCAGGTGATGTTTTGAGTGTCAATTCCTGTTCCTTAACTTCAGGAGCAGTTGTACCCCTAAGTGGGCTGGTGGGTCCTTCCAGAAACCTAATGCTTCTTGGAGACTCTTTCACCGAACCTCTGAGTGGGAAAATCACCCGTGTACACGGCGTTCACCTCCGGCAAGAGGAGGTGCTGCCCCACAGTGGAAGCTACCAAGCAGTGTTGGAAGCTGAGTTACTGGTATCACAGACCAACGTGGTGAATGTTCTGCAGCAGTTCAAGGCATCGATCTCGGAAGATACCTGTCTGTTAGCAGAGAGATTAGCAGCGCTAAAGGCGTCAGTGGAAGACATGAAGAAGTCTTTCACCATCAGGCTTTATCACGCTGTACACTGCTTGCAAAGCCTGGAGAAAAAACAGCAAATAGCTTCAAGTATCAAGAGTAACGGCGGTAAACTGGGTAGGTCAAAACCAAACACCTTATTTTAAAGACTAACCAGGTGTCATTACACTGAAGGCTACAGCAGTGTACCCATTTCTATCACAGGATTTGGGCAAGACATCAGCACTTCTAACTTCTAGGAAGTTTTTGGTCAAAATAGCCACTCTAGCAAATCTTAGGAACTCAGCCAGGCATTATCTGGAAGCTGTAGCAGAAATAACAGCAGGGTAAACATCTGAAAGCAAAAGCAGCACTTTAAATCACAGAAGTATTTAATGGTTTATGGTTTTTGTCTTTTTTTTATTTAATAAACTAGGTATGATCAAATATCCTGGCACAGAGATGTTGATCCCTGCAGTGTTTGGAATGAAAATCCCAGATCCTGGTGGGTCCGGTTTGATGGTGCCTATTCTGGGAATACACTGTGACTGGAATACTGGGCAGCCCTCCCCCCTCTCGGGAACCATGGAAGATAGAAATGGAAAAGGTAGAGCAGGAAATAGAAATGGATGATATAAACAATAAAAAGACAAGGATGTGTTATTTTCAGAGAGGAAATCACCCTATTAAACAGATCAGTGTCTACCTCAGCACTGAATGGAAAATAACAGTTTTCATGGTGTGTGTGTGTACATCCAAAACAAGCAGCAACAGAGTAACAGTGAAGGAGAGCTGGGACTGAAACCAAATCACACTGTGCCTTTCAGCCCTTCAAAAGCCCTCTGTACCCTTTAGAACTGATATCCTTCTCAGTGATGGGGCTGTAAACAGATGCTGTATGAAGGTGAAGGTCTGCAGTGCCGTTGTCTGACACTCGGTACATACAGCATTTAAAGCTCAGGAAAAATTTGTTTTTCATTAGGCAATTTGAAATCATCACCAGTTCCTTCAGAACTTTCATAAAAGCTGCTCACCAGGGCTGCAGCTACAATTTTTTATCTAAATTCTAAATATTTTACTTAGCTTTTCTCTATCCACAGGTCTTATCCCCATCACTATTGGTGCCAGAGCCATAAATCCAATTACAGGTGAAACTGGGCCTGTTATAGGTGCTCAAACTGACCCCTGGACACACAATGTCATTCCTACTGTCCAGTCTCTTGGAGCTTTACCAAGAGGAGCTCCAGATACAGACCTGGTAATTACAACTCTATCAAACTATCTTTACTCACAAATTCAATCTCTCTGGGAAATTCTCCGCTGATGCTTTTCAACTGAGAGGAAATTTCACTTCTTTCTATGCCCCATAAATAGTATTTACTTACAGAACAGGATGAACAGAAACATATGTGTGTCATTTTACTTATCTCTCCTTTTCATTACCTGCTTTTTCTCTCCCTTCTATCTGTATCTTCTCCTGATAATCTTTATACCTTCCATTTCCTATTCTTCCCCTACACAAAACTACACATATCTGTATTCAGATATGAATTATAGCACACACAGATTTAGGACTGCAAAGCATTCATCCCCCATGGCAGAGAAGCTGTATATATGCTATCAAAAGCATTGAATGGAGATTATGTTACTGTCTTCACTGAAGTTTGTCACCTTCCTTCAGCTTCCTGCAAATCTGAGCTATTATGTCTGCCATTGCTTTACAGCTGGACTTTGTAGAAAAGGAAATAAATTCAAGGCATATATACTGGCACTGCAGAAGAAAAAAGGAAGAAGGGCTTCTTAAAAAGCTGAACTCTTTATTTCTTCATGTCCTCAATACTGCAAGAGAGGGAAAGGCACAGGAGGTAACGTGAATTCTTTTTGCAGGTGGCTTAAGAAAAGTTGATTTAAAAAATCCTTAACAAAGTCTTGCTCACAAATACCAAATTCAAATATCATGGATGCAACACCCAGCATGGTGGTGGTTTGAATCCAAGTCACTTTACTCCCCAGCACTGTGCAAACTAGAAATTTAAATGGAGAAGCTCCTTCTGCAGTGAACCATCCCCAGCACATGCAAATAGTATCAGGTGTCCTAATAGAATGGACAACAGTTCAAATTCAGCATGTGTCTATACACAGCAAGGACAACACAATTCACAGTTGTATCAGAAACAGGGGATTTGCAATCAATTTCTACACAATCTGAATAATTAAAAGGCTGGGAAAAAGCAGTAACCAAAGTAGACAACCTCTTGCTCCCATCTGTCTGATGAAAGAGTACTACAACAGGTAATGATCTCACAAGTTTGCAACATGGCCTTAGCATCCTCCTCTTCCATTTCTTACAGATAAAATACAAAGAAAAAGTGAAAGACATTGAAGAAATGTGCCATTTTCTTAAAGGGTCCTCTCTGCAAGAAGCTGAGAGACGAAATGCAAAGGATTTTAGTAGCAAGGTCACCACCGAACTCTCCTTCCTATTCAAAGGTACAGTAGGGCAGCTACTATGAGAGGAGGAGACAGCATTGCCCAACATTTTCTGTGATGTATGCTCCCTCTGACAGGTTAGCTTAAGCCTTACAAACTACTTATGTCCTCCTGAAGCAAGACAATAAAGAGGTAGAATATAACAATTGGGCTGTTCTAAAAGCTAAAGCCTGTAGATGTGGTGGACAACGTTGAGAAAGCATATTTCAGATTTTCTCTGTGAATTTCCAGTAGATTATCAGATGTGTGCTACTGCTAATATTTGTCATTTATAGCTGACAGAGATGAAAAAGAACAGGAAATACAGGTCCTGTTTGAGATCAGAAAAGCACTGGAGAAGATGATGGAGTTCATTGCAAAGGTGCAACTAGAAGAAGAACGAATACACATGCAGCAGATAGAGAGAGAAAAGCAAAGGAGCCACATCTCCAGTACTGAGACAGTGAAATATCTGGAGCTCAGAAAGGTGAAGTCACTATTGGGTTGGGCTGATCATCCCTGGTCTCAGTCCACAGAACACTGGTTTACCTTTGAGAGGCACTAAAAAAATATGATCTCTGAAACCAGTATGCTGCAGTATTTCCAGAAAATAGTTTCTCCTTTCCCATCTGTCCTTCTCTCAATCCCAATCAGAGGTAAAAACAGCACAAAACCAACCTAACAAAAAAGAAAAAAAAAAAAAGCAAGCACAAAAAACTCAAACAAATCACCACCCCACAAACTGGGAAGACAAACATAGTCAGTGACAGACTTTTGGGAATAGCAGCATCTCCTTGAACTGTGTGACTGAAGCTGGATTTTACTAAGGAAAGAAATCAAATGGAATTGTAGAACAGTGGTGGCTGAACTGGGAGTGGAACAGGACTTTGGAGCTAGAGAGAAGACATACAAAAATGCAATGCTTTGCTTTATTTTCTTGACTGGAAAAGATTCTCAGTTCTCCTTATGTTGGAGCCAAGCAATTGGTCACAAATACATGTAACCTACCATGTAAAATCACAACTATTGAAGCTGAAACAGATCGAGATCTGTCAGAGAAGGAGATGAATATGCTCTGTAGGTCTGGATTCAGGTGTGATCCATATAGGGTATTTGCATAGTTGAAATGTCTAAAGACTTATTAAGACTTCTTAGGCTTCCATGCAGCTAAATCAATATTCAGTCCTCAAAAACATCAGTGCTTCTCCAAATTAGTGTCACCCTGAACTAAAGAAGGCATCTAGATCTGTCCAAGCAATACCATCTGAAGTAAATAGCGAGCTCTTTATTAACTGAAGAAATATCAAATAGATTTTATTGAAATAGATTGCCAGGAACTTCTGTTTTGTCCCTTCTTCACATCATCTGCAGTTTCCATGACTGTTCCTTAAGGGCTACCTACACAGTAGTGCTTCAGAGTTGTTAAAGTTACACCAGCTTTGTAGCAAGTATTTTGGCAGATGATGTGTAAAAAAGCACATGAAAGCCTGGATTTGCAATTAATTTGAAGTAGACTTATATTTTCTATAACTTCTCCCAGGTCACAGTTGCCCCAGCCTCTGTTTCTCAGGAGTGCATACTGCAACAACAAGCCAGTGTGGAGACTGCATACACCAAACTGGAATATTTGAGGGAACTGTCAAATATCCTATCACAGCAGGCAAAGGTACTGACTTGACATTCAGGCAGATAAAGTGCAATCATGTTACTTGGTTTCTAACAAAAGAATGAGCAGTTGCCTTGTTCTGAGAATATCCATGCAAGAACACTGATGCTAGAAAAATCAGAGCCTTGTCAGATAACAAAAACAGATAAATGAGAATTGCACAATTTGATTTAGGAAGTGTGCATGAAAGCCTTTGACACTTCAAAATTCAGATTTCACTTCAAGGGGAAGTTTTTCAACAGCAGTGTTAAAAAAATTAGAATAAACCAGTTCACTTGGATAGAATCAACAGTGATTATCTAATCCAACTGCCAAGTTCTTTGCTTGCCTATTTGCAAACTGAACACTTGAAGCTCACAATATTTAACAGCTGAGCACTTGAAGTTCTGTACTTCCTAGTGAAGAACCAAGATAGTAGATATTCCACAGCTCCTCTGAACATCTTTTTGGATGCAAAATGTTTTTCAAAAATGCTTGAGTACAGAGGATCACAAGTCCCACTCTCTTAAAAAAGACCTTTCAAATCCACCAACCTAGAATATCTCAAGAACTTTAAACCCAAATCCCTTAGACTAGAGAGTCAGTCAATTTTTCCAGTAATTCAGTGATCTCAGGATCTGATCCTTACTCTTTGCATTAACTAGCTTCCACACTCTAGTTTGGAGAACTTATAGTAAAAAGATTAAAATTAAAGCAATTCCCTAATCCTCTTCCCCTTTATTCACAGTCCTTCCCTTAAAGTTCCCCAGAAGGTGTCTCTGTTCTCCTGTTCTTCTCTTCCATTCCCAAGAGACCAATATTTTTGACTAAATTTCAGTTCCCTAGTTGAAATGAGATAGAGTTATTATACCACAGTGTTGAGCAGACATATATGGCACTCACAAATTGATTCCAGAGAAATTTTGGACGTGAAGTACCAGTAATGCCATTCAAATAAAATCTTAAAACTTTTAGTTTAACTTAAAAGATGTTGAAAAATCTGACAATTATGAGCTAGGGGATCATAACCATTTTAAAACACCCTTAAACTGCTTTATTAAACTTTTTTAAAGTGCTGTAGCATCTTACTGAGTCACAGGACAATATGCAGAGAATGGCTACAAACTGAGAAAGCAAAGAATGCTAGGATACTTTTTATCAATTATATTTTGACAGGTGTGAAAGCCTTTGTCTGCTTTGTGCTCTTTCAGAGGCTTTTTTCTGGTTCACAACAGTGTTTTGAAAACTATCAGACAACCAGATTTTATGGCATTAGTGGGATCTCACATTCCACATGCAAGATCATCCAACAAAATCTGATCCCACTACTCAAGTCTACAGTTCAGATGCTGGAGAAAAGAAGCAGAAGTAGCATATCATCTGAGACATCAGGTAAGAGAGATGATAATGGTGTTATCACTTACTTTATGTTATTCTGGCCTTGAAAAATATGTTGTTGGAACCTTTCCAATTTGAAAATCTACAAAGATGCCTGAAAATTAGTGTGGTTGTATTTTGTAAGAATTAAACAACTCCTGTACTTATTGAGTAAACCCTATATCATTTGTATAAACTTGCTAGAGTGTGGAAGCACTGCTGAAATCAGCTATAAGGCTCAAAGTTTCTCTTGCCAGACCTCAAAAAAATTCATGTATATTTTGCCAAACAATTAATTTCATCCCCCACATTTAATGTGTTCTTTAAGTATAAGTGTAGCTTCATTAGGCTAATTTATTCTAAACTGCAAGGCAGTTTGAATTATAAACGAAGACTGTGAGAAAAAGGCAGGACAAGATTTGGTATCTTACATTTTCTGTACATCAGAGTCCAGCTGGATTAAGTAAAAAGCTAAAGTAGGAAGCTTTAATCACTGGAAATAAAAAAATGCATTATGACCTGAATTAGTTCCATGTTTTCAGTCACGCAGCGAAGAAAATCTAACCTGAGTTTGACTACAGAATGTGTAGTACAAACCTTGAAATCAAAAGCAATGCTTTTACTTCCCCTGCTGAGAACATTAAAATTATAAACTGCATTGTGGCCAGCATTTTGGTTATATATGAGTCTGTCATATATGAGCATATAGAAGTGAATAATACAACCTATTCATCTGCTGAAGAAATTTCAGCATGTAAAATGTATAGTTATTATAGTCCTCTAAAATCCAAAACAGAAAATGCATAGTGGAGTTTCCAGGGAAGTTCCTTTGATGATGTCCCAACAAGAAAATACATTTCCTTCTTCATTCTGAGCCAACACAGTTTGCTGTGCAGCTGGAGCTGAAATCACTAATACTTCAAAGACCTTTTCATGCAGGATCTCTTCATTGCTACCAGACCTAATGATGATATTGATAAAACACACTTTATGGTTAAAATTATAAACATGTGGTCACATTTTTTGAGAAAACATAACTAGAGCAGACTGATAATTTACTTTTTGAAAGACCATTTGTTTTCCTTCAAGCCAGGAACACTGCTACTTAAACTATTTAATACTAGAATTTTAAGAAAAAGAAAAAGAATCCAATAGGTTTTGACTGCACCCAAATGATTCAAATGTAAATATATTCCCTCATGTTTCTTCTACAGGCTACTCATCAAGGAGCACTTTAAAAGCATCTGCTGCTCATTCAGAGGCACTAAGGCCTGAAGCAAGCCAAGAAAATGCTTCAGCTTCCATAGCATCACCTGTTCCACTCACTGCACAGTCAGAGAGGATCAGCCACATACAAAAAGAAATCCAGGCAAGGTAAGAAATCCTTGTTCTGCCCTGCTTAATTGCCTCTATTTTTTGTTACAAAAATATACTCTTTGCAGGTTTGGAAGGTTTTCTCCCCAGAAGGCTTAGATTTGTAGTTTTGCATGTGGCTCAACAGAAGATAACTCTTTCAGTCTACTGCTCATTCCCCAGGCAGTGTGTGTATGAATGTGACAAGTGCCAATAAGTAATAACCATATTAAAAAAAAAAAAAGAGAATGATGAGTCTCCTTCTCTGGAGACATTCAAGACCAATCTGGACACGTTCCTATGTGATCTACTCTAGATGATCCTGCTCGGGCAGGGGGGTTGGACTGGGTGATCTTTCAAGGTCTCTTCCAGCTCCTGATATTCTGTGATTCTGTCCTGTCTCATGCATATCTGGTTGTAGGTTTTTCTTTGAGAAGCATGCTTGTGAACTGGCACACCTGGAACTATCTTTATTGATGGAAGAAATAAGCACTATCTTATCCTTTTATGAATCATGCAAGGCTAAGGAAAAGGAATACCATAAAGGAAATTGGGTAAGGTTGGCAATGCGTCAGCTCAGGGTTCTCAGCTGACACAGGGGAAAAGTTTTTCCATTTCCTTTTTGAATTCCTTTCAATTTTCCCACATCACATCAGAAAAGGAAATTGAAACAAGAAGGAATTAATCAAAGAACAAAAATAATCGTTGGACTTGATCTAAAGGGTCCCCTCCAGCCAAGAAAGTTCTATGATTCTACTGCAAAGCAAAACAGAAATTGAATTACTTTTCCTTTCTCCATGTAAAAGGCACACAAAGCAGTGGCCTTGTTTTCAGTAATTCCTGGGTAGTTAATCTCACAGTAAGTCAGGCTAATTAAATTACTTAAATGAACATGGATGTGTAGGTTTTGGTTGTATTTTTTAGGTCTTGGTGTCAGTATGACTCAATTATTCCTTTGATGCTCCGGTTCATGAAGTTTTTTCACCTGGGGTGTCTGTAGTTTCAGGGCATGAAGACCAGTAAAGGAACAGAAGCAGCTGGCACAAAGGATTTACCTGTGAAAGAACTGTCACAACACCACCACCATGCTCAACAAGCCCTCTGTCAGAAACAATTGGAAGAAATCAAGCATTCAGGCCTCAGCTCAGACTTAATGGTGCCCAAACAGACCCTACATTCTCTGGAAGAAACTCTACATCATTTGTCCATTTGCCTTCTTGGCTTACAAGTCCCAGATTCTAACTACCCTGAACAAGAAGTGAGTTTAAAGCCTTTTCTTTATGCTACTTCTGTTATCACCTCTTCACTGCTGTGCAAGAAGATATTCTTCATTGAGTCACACAAACACACAGGTAGCTTCAAGCACTTCATAGATGGCTGTATTCTCAGAGCAGCTACAGGCATAATGTAAATGATCCAGGTCTCCCTGCTCTAGACTAAGTCACATTACTAATATGAGGCTGAAAAGAAAAAAGCCTGCTTAATGCATTCACTACCTAATGTAGTTTTTATGAATAGATTAGATTTAGTTTTCCTTTTTTCTTCAAAACCTGCCTTTTGAATCTTGGTGCTTTAACAGTCCTCATTCTATCCTCTAGTACCTTTGGATTTTATTCCATAGGAAGAATGAACAACTATAACACAAGGATTTTTCCTCTAGCATGTCCTGGTTTTTGCTCCAGAGAGAGACTGACAGCCATTGAGGCTTTCAAAGTAGATGGGTGCTCTCTTTTATTAAGATTTTTTTCCTCAAAATATGTTGAGTCAACACATGCTTTACACTCCTTCACTTTTAAGACTGATTTTGCCATTTCTGCAATCTGAATGTCCACAAGGCCTGTTAGGTCTCAGTCCTCCACATAACCTCATGCTTCTGTCTGACAGGAAAATACTGTTAGAGAAAGCTTAAAAGATGTTTAGCCAGCTTATAGGAAGCCTATCTGTTGAGGGTAAATGCCATTTTTGAGATAACCTTATTTACACAGGCAACTTTTAATATGTCAGAAGGTCATTCTACAGTCAGATTATATAATTTTTTTCTGGGAGCAGATATATATCCACCTGTCTGTTATTAAGGTAAGAGCTTTTTAATAAAACTTTAATCAATTTCCCAATTTCACCTAAATTTACAAGAACACAGAGAACTTAAAAAATAAAGCACTCAAATTTTATTAAAACAGGTAGAAGAGTAATAGGAACTTTGCAAAGCCCTCTGAGAAAAAAACTGCAGTATGACTCCATGACTTACTAGGTAGGAAAAGCTCCACTTGGAGCCTCTGCAACCTTAGAGAATACACTAGTTTACAGCCTCACACTTCCCACCACAAGTCTGTAGGAAATAAGACTTCACTACTAGTTCTGGTGACCACAGTGTTATTTGTTGCTGTAGAAAATCCCTACATTTTATTCTCTTCTACTTAACAGAAACTACCTACTTGCAAAGTTGAGCATTCACTTGATTCTCTAACTCAAATACTACAAGTCTCAGCAATGAAGATAGTAAAGCTGGAAGCTCTGAGGCAAGCACGACTATACAGAGTCCTGGATCTCTACAGCAACCTTCAGGTAGAGGCTTTTCATGCCTTTTATGCCTCATCCCTCCCTGCATGAGCCTCATGGTAGTTCACAAAACCTGTAGGCTCACAGATGCCCAGCCTGACTGACAACTCACAGGAGATGCAGGGTACACAGGTTTGTGTAAACATACAGGTGCACAAAGTGCAGTTACAGTAACCTCCTATACAAGTCAACCCAGCAGAACCCCACTATTGAAACCCCTAATTATGTCCACTACAAGCCCAATGTTGTAAAAGCAATTTAACTTCCACAAACAAAATTCAGTTGTTTCTCTCTTACCTACTTCAGATTCTGACTTGCCCAGAACATGTGACAAGGATCCTGAACAGTTTTAACTACAACAGCAATGGTGAAGAAGTAGTTCAAGAAGTTGCTCAGACCAGAGAGAAACATCAAGTAGCAAGAGCAGTGGCTTTTCTCCAGAAGCATCATCAGGAAGGAGATTTGCTTAAAGGTTTAACAAAAGAGTCAGAAACTGAGCTGAGAAACATGCAGACACAGTTTAGACTGGAACTTCAAACAAAGACAGAAGAACAGGTAATGATATCACCATTTACTAACAGCCCTGCCAGAGGGATGAAACTTTTGTAAAATCTCTGGCCATATTATTGTAGGTTCAGCAATGATTTCTGTAGTTCACAACTATGTGACTTGTGCTGTCAAAGGAAACTCCCACAAGCCCCATTTTCAATTCATAGACTATCATTCCTCAGGGTAGTTCATTTCCCACCCTCTGGATTCATTTTTTCAAACCTGCAGTGAGAACAGGAACAATTACACACTTTCACCAAGTCTGCAAGCAAGCTGTAAGATGATAATATTTTTCTTCCCAGATGCAAACCAAAGAAACACAAGTGATCCAGGAGACCAAAGGAGACAGTTTAGGTAATCTTGTGGCATATTTCATCCTATCTCAGAGACACCTGCGGCAAACGGTCATTATGCTGCAAGACTGCTACAAGATCAAGAGGATTGCCTTGAGGTCCCAAGAGGAGGGCACGGGCCTGGAACAACTTTTTGAAGTAAAATTCTCTTGATAGTTTTGTTTAGAACATGTTTAGCTCCTGCTGGTTACAAAACTTCAAATTTTACAGACTCCTCTGGAATTGTGTCTGCTTCTAGCAATGGGAGAGAAATTCAAATTACAGTATATTGTATATTTTATGCCAAAAAGAATTGAGAATATCTTGGGCTTAGATCAGACACTTCAGAATAATTTTTTTTAACACAGATTTACTTCAGGGTCCTTTGAGAATATTAATTTTATTTTGATGGTTGTATTTTTATTATTTGGGTATTTGCAAGCAAAAATAAAGGATGTGTATGACCTCAAAATATCTAGTTTGCATTACCTTTGATGCTATCTTGAAAAATTCTGACTCTTAAAACTGTTCTCAATGCATTGTGTAGGAAGTAAAACAATAAAAGCCAATTCAGACATTTCATGTTACATTTCACATGACCATTTTCTATCTTTTAGGAATTATCAACCGATGACGACACCAAGGACATTTCACATCTCCTGAAGGAAAACACAGACCATATTTTCTTAGTGCTGGATTTTATACAAACTCTAAAATTACTACAACTGAGAGGGGCACAGTTTAAAGAAATACTCAGAAGCCTAAAAGGCTGTATCCAGGAGAAGGTAAAAGTGAAACCTAACAATTTCACTCAGAAAATGCAAAATACTTTGTATTGCTATTGTTCCTGTGCAAAAGACTTAGTTCTCAAAGTTTTACCCTTTCCAGAGAAACACCAGGATCTTGTGGTTTGTTAGTGGCTTTTGTTTATGTTTTTTTCTTGTTAGTGGTTTTTCTTTATGGTTTTTTTCTTTTTTTTTTTTTTATATGATCTGTAGTTTCTGGATGAAGCTAATGTCATAGCCAATGAACTGAAAAAAATCAGAGAAGAGAAAATGAGAGGGCTGAAGGAACAGCTCAAAGTCTTCCTGGAAAAAAAAACAAAGAAAACTTCAAGTAATTTTGATTCACTGCAGGTTAGAAAAAACCAAATCCCCAAAATTTTCCAGGTAAACAGCATAGTCATAAGCAAAGTGTGTAAGATTAATGATAAAATGCTAATGAAATCATGAATACAGTTACATTGTGTGATTTATGTCCTGTACTATGAGATTCACAAGAGGCAGATGAAGAAAATGCTTGAATGTAGGGATTAGAAATGTGGTACTTCAAGAAGCTGGAAGGGGACAAGAGAAGCACAGCAATCCCCCAAGTGAAACAAGGGAACAAAGAAAGAGAGCTTAAGAGTTTTCTTTTTCACAGAAAAAACCCATCACCTTGAAAACAGAAGAAACAGAAAAAAGAGAAAATGTCTGGCAGATTTTCCAAGAGAAGCATCTGGACCTCAAACAATCTCACATATGTCAAATATCAGATGAAAGAGCAAAGCTGCAGGATCATCTGCTTCAGGATGAACAGAGAAGCATGATGGAGCCTGCAGAGCTCGGTTCTACAGCATACACTGAGCAGCTTGATAGGGTACTGTGTGACCACCTCTCTTCACAAAAAAACCCTTCAGCTTTCCTTGGAGGATTTTCCTTGGTTGGTTATTTTCTGGTTTGACAGACTTACTGAAAGACTGGGAAGACTGGTACTCCAGAAACATCTAACCTACTAAAAAGTGCTAATTATTATAGAGTCTGAGATATTTGACAGCAGAAAGCATGCTAAGCTGCTAGTGTCTGCCCTAAATAAGATACAAACTGCCAGAAAATTTCACTCCATAAGGTGACAGTCTGCTGGGGGTCTTTATTTACCACCTAACATTTTTTTCTGACCACTAATGCAAGACAGTGGAAGTTTCTAAAGTACAAACCCTGAGTTACTGCAAGGGGTGGTGTAATTAAAAGTTTATGTAGAACCAAATAGGAAGTTTCCATTGTGCTTTTCCTAGATACTTACTTCTACATCTACTTACTTTTCATCTAGAACTCAATTAAACAATGCAGTGCAACAAAAGCTCTGGAGGAAAATCCTTTCATAAGAGATTTGCAGAAGTTGAGAATGAGATCAGAAGAAAGAACAGAGTTGCAAAAAACCAATAGTCCTCTATCATCCATCACCAATTCTTTCTGGGCTCCAGGGATACATCATAAGTCAGAAGACCAGCTCCAACTGTTCCTCACTAAGAGTAAGTCAGATTTGTGATAGTAAACTGAAGAGATTCACAATCTCTCCTTTAATACTGATGCTTTGCCAGGGGTGGGGGAAGGGTGGGCATTAATGTTTTTTGAATTGAGGTCCTCAGCCCAAATACTACATAAGAAAGGCAAGGTTAGCTTATGGACCAAGAGGAACTGACACAAACCTCCCTGGAATTACTTGTAGTCATTAATAATATATCTTGTCCTTACAGATATCAAGGTGCTCAAGCAGGCAGAACACCTGATGGTATCCAGAATCATTCTGCTGAATCCACAGTTCATGACAGCTTCTCTGTATGGTAAAAAACCTTAAGTCACTTTATTAAGTACTGCCCCACAGAGCTGCTCAAAACCATCTCTCACAAGGCTTCTCTTCCTGCCAACTACCTTATTGTCTGCCTAACAACAAAACACAAGCCATGATTATCTGCATAATTAACTTGCCTACAGCTGTGAATTCACAATGATGTAGTCCCTATAATAAACCAAACACTGTACATGAAGCACTTAAGTAGGTAAATATTGTATTCAATACCTGAAAAAAATTCCTGTCAAAATCTGAGATACAGAATTTGACACTTGGATACAAAGTCACTGCTACAGAGCTGAGGGCAGATAGATACCCAATAAATGTGGTAACTTTGTTAGGAAAAACTGCAAGAAGTATTCTGTGAAGAGTTTGAACAAGAACAGAGATTGACAAGTGCTTGGAGGTTTTGTTTGGGGTTTTTTTTGTTGTAGCTGAGCATGGCATTCTAGCCCTTTTAAGACTTCCACATATTGAAATAAATGATAAAGAAGAACAAATGAAGTGGATAATTCAAAGTATTTGAAAGTTCTTTGTGTCTGCAACATTAACAACTTCACTGGAACTTCAACATCATGCTCCAAACAGCAAATCTATTGACCTGTGTCAGCTCACTTGTCTACATAATTCCAATGGGAAATGTTCACTCAACACACACCCCAAAAAACAAGATGGAAGGTTTAGGAAAACAGTATGTCCAAATTTTGTTTCTACAGATGGTGATAGAACTAGATGCATGAAAAACTTTCTTCTCAATCTTCTGAAAGACATGAGGAATGAGCTTGACAGCGATGCAGTGGCAGCTGAACTACTAGAGAGCCAAAGGCTGGGCCCAAGTACACATCAACTCCTTTCTGATGTGGAAGGCAGAGCTAGTGTAATATGAAATTTGTTTCATCCTCCAGGTAGCTGTTGGCTCTCTTAGTTATGAAAAGATTTTGCTTGACATACCTGTTTCTCTCCTCTTCGAAGAAAATACTTCGGATCAGGTCTCCAGGGTCTTTCATAACAGTATCAAATAAACAACAATTATGGTGACAGCTAGAGCTCCAGGGCTGGTGCACACTTTAATTTACTTAATTATAAAACTGGCAAAATCAACTACTATGATTGGCTAGGGTGTTGGTTTTTTTGTTTAACAGTCTTTTTCATGCGGTATTTGTTGGCTCTGTGTACTCACTGCAAATCAAAGATGACATTTAAATGAACTTGCATTCCATTAATCCCTCTTATTTTGCATATCTGCCATGTATACATACTTTTTACAGCAGAATTTTTGCCTTTTTTTTAGGCTCCAGAAGTTAAACCTGTGTGTGGCTGCCAGCATACCTCTCAGTAATGCCAGCAGCAATGCTTTCAGAAACTTTTTTCAGGTTCATCAACTTCACACCTAGCCAGCCTACGTGATATTTTATTATCTGTTATGCATAAAGGTTTTACTTCCTTTACTTCCTTACTTCAAACTTAAGTCATATCACACTTTATGCTTTCTAGGAGAGAATTTTGATAGAAGTCATCCTCAAGCCTTAGCAGTATGCTCCAGGTACATCTGAACACAAGTGTAACAGAGCACTCTAAATATGTATGGAAATAATTCGGTCTTTATCAGCTGTGTATTCACCACATTATGCAGCATATTTGTCTGTATCAAATTCCCATGAGGCCAGAAGTGCTTTTTCAAATCAAATAGCTTTCAAAAGTGAAAACCTATGTTTATACCACACTACTGCTTGATTCCATCTTTCCCCCCACCCCTTATCAACATCTCCACTCAGTGGTTAGTTGTAAAGAATCGTGTTCAACTCTTATTAGTACAGGCTGGGGCATGACTTACTGGAGAGTAGCTCTGCAGAGGAGGACCTGAGGGTCCTGGTGGAAGACAGGTTGGCCATGAGCCAGCAGTGTGCCCTGGTGCCCTAGA
This sequence comes from Heliornis fulica, assembly GCA_013399135.1. NCBI lineage: Eukaryota > Metazoa > Chordata > Aves > Gruiformes > Heliornithidae > Heliornis > Heliornis fulica. Next base: position 17,899 of record VXBZ01005965.1, read on the forward strand.
ATGCCAGTGGGATCCTAGGATGCATTAAGAGGAGCATAGCCAGCAGGTCAAAGGGGGTGATCCTCCTATGTAGTTGAAGCCACAGTCACTGTTCTAAGTACAAAGCTAAGATACATTTTGCTGGCTTAAATGTTTTAAGAACACAAGTCCTGCAGAGGAAAGTATACAAGGACTCAAATTGGTTTCTATGGCCTTAATTAAGGGTAAATATGCTGATTAAATAACCAGCATATGTAGCTGTGTTCCAGTATAGAAGCTACACAAGCACCTGTCATTTTAATCTGAAAAACTTCATGAGGAAAAAATCATTTCACTTCATTCAACTTAAGACAGCACAAAAAGCAGTACCATGAAAAAAGCATTTGAAAAGCCTATATAAAGCATTTTAAATTAGCACAGATCTGTTATCTCCACTGCTCTACTTCCTAGATAACACATAAACAGCCTCTTGCTCCATACAAAGTTTGAGGAAACAGTAAATAACAACTTGATTGGGAGAAGAAATAATTTCCTTCATGCTTTGAGCAGCTATGAAAATTACAGCCTTGGATGGAGAGCATGGCAAAAATGTTTTGAAAAGCTATTAACTGTTGTAATACAGCAGACAGCTAGGCATCTTGGGAGGATTAACACAAAGCAGATCATGACACCTCATTGTGACCTCAGTTCATACAAGGCCAGTCTCCATAAGCTCCTACACCTAAGCATAATGTATGAAGCACAGATCAGATTTAATACCAGGATACATCTGCAATATCCAGATATAAAAAGATACTTTAAAATTATGCCTTGCAAAAGGGAAGTTCACTCTGGTTACAAAAGGGTGCAATTCTGGAGCTTTTGCATGAGCAATCCTACTAAGCTCTAATAATACCTTATTTGTTGCACATTTCTTGTGTGAGAGTACATGCAACAGATGTAGGTTTGTTTTGAAAGATTTATATAAAGCCCTAGAAAAGCAGAGCTGAGACACGACTGAAAACAGTGGATTACAGTCCTTCACTTCCTTCCAGTTGTTCATAATTATTTAATATTTGTAAGACAGGTTAGGCTACAGCTTATCAAGAACCTATGGCTTGACAATGCAAATGTTAGTTTTCCACACCTACTATGATGTTTTAACTGAAAAACCTACTTGAGTTTTACTGCTTTCTCTTGGGATTTACTCACAGTTGTAGGCCTCCAATCTTGGCCTGGTTTTCACAGGATAAATAACGCTTCCTCTACAGAGCTACAGGCTTTCTTCCACAGTTGGACTGCAGCAAGTAGAAATAACTGCAGCTTAGAAACATTATTTACAGGAACCATTAAGTTTGGACAACCTAGTTTGTTTAGCATTTGGACCAGATTAACCAGCAAGACAAGCTATAGACATCACTTCTGTAACCATTATGCCCTAACAGTTTAATTAGGGGGCAGTTATGCAATAGTGACAAGTCAGTTTGAAGACACTACAAGTAAACAAAGCTGATGCCAACTGTTTGAGACTACATGTTTTACTCAGTACCTGAACCAGAAGGAAGTGGACTGTAAAAGCAACTTGGAGAATGGTTTTTATTTTTCTTGACTTGCTTGTGTTTTTCACCAAAAAAACTTAACTCCCTTCAAGGCACTGATAACAGCTCAGACAGCTTTAAAAAAAAAGCCAAAACCAAAAGTAGATTTATTAATATATATGAATTTCCTTTTTAACTTACAAGTAGAATCTCACATAAATTTTCAAGCTTATATTAATATCACTAAAACATTTAAAAAGATAGATAATAAAACACCAACGTTTCAGAGATACAAAGTAAGAGATAGGAGTTAGACAGCAAGTGCTTTCTGGTTTTGTGAAACTGTACTGCCAGCCTTCATCCCATCCCTCAGTGTTTCAGTAACCTCTAACAGGTGCAGCCACAAATCTACCGCTTGGTATTGATCCAGTGATACCTATCAACACGCGGTCCTGTTAAAGCAGCTGTTGACCTGTAGGCTTTGTTCCCCCTGTGCTGGATATAGTATGAGCCATCAGTCATGTAAGTCTTCCTATGAAGATACTGGGGCCAGGGCTGTATGGGTGCCTTGCAGTAGTCAAACTAAAGAGCAAGAAATGAGGAGATATTAAAATGTGTTTGAGAGAGAGTGGAGAGGAGTCTGGCCACGAGTTGTGAGGTCCATTACTTTTTCATGAAGGAACCAAGAGTGGAAGTACTAGTTCATACTGAAGGCCACATACCATTGACAGACACTTACCTGGTAGACACTGTTAGGATTGCTGACAGTAGGGATAGCTTTTGGCTCCTGGTTCAGGCTCTCCTCATCTGAGGAGATGCCAGAAAGATAATCTAGCGCTGCTCTGTCAACAGCATAGCTGATCTGCTGAGGAAGCTCTGGGTTGTCCTCTCCTTCAAAGTGTGCAACCGTGAAGGGCCTGTTCTTCTCGCCATATCTGAAAGTGACTAGAGTTGTATAACACAGCCCTGCACTAAGTATGGATGTACATTAGTACTCAGCTGACACTAGTAAGAGCATCCTCAAGCACCAAGTCTCCAGGCGGAGAGAGACTTCTCTCTCAGACTTGGAGTTCATCAAGGTTCTACAGGGCACTTGACAGCTTCTCAACTCACCTGCAACACACCTCAAATGGATCAACCCACAGCGTCATCTCTTTTGGCAAGCCAAGCGTATTGAAGTCCACATTACTCTCCACACAAGCTTGCTCCAGCAGTGGATCTCTTGCCTGATGTTTGTTTATCCTTATACATCTAGTTAAAAATATAGTGCAGGTGAACTTAAGATTGCATTGCAACTTTTCAAGTTCTGCTCAAACAGAACAACACTCAAGTTAACTATTGCCTTAAGACATTTAACTTGTTGATGCAAGCTCTCACTAGCTCTAACAAGCAAGTTTACCTAAAAAAAAAAGATACTCAAACAAGCCTCTGTTTTGAATGCATAACAGCAACTCATTCAGCAATTTAAGAGAATTAGGAGCAAGTATGTTTCCACAAATCAGTTTAAAACCACTTGATTTCCTGCATTCAAGAAGTTAGAGGATTCCTCAAGACACTATACCCATGTTACTTCAATATTTCCACATCAGCTCTTCAGTTATAGCTACAGAAGCACACACTATGCCATCACTTCCAAAATACACACACCTCTAACAATTAACATCTCCTCCATCTCAAGCTTAATGGACAGTTAAGTGCTATTTCCCATCTGAGGGCTCCAGGCACTGAAAGACTACTCAGTCATCTCAAATGTCACAGAAAGATTCTATTCCTTTATCCATCTCCCCACCCTCTTCTACTAAAGGTCCTCTCACCTGAAGGCTTGTCCTCTAGATGGATTATCCAAGTACCAGTGATTCTTGTACTTCTCAAACAGTATTGTCGTCAGCTTAGCTGCAAACTTTTCCATTTTATGCTTGCTCAGCTTATCCTCTCTTTTCACTAGCCTTGTAATAAAGAAGACTGTGGCAGCAATTTCATCTTTCATTTTAGATTGAGGCTCACAACGTGCTTTAGCTGTTGGATAGTCATCAACAGATATGAGACATTACACTAGAAATTTAGTAACATTAAGGTATAATCAAGTCTATGAAGTTCAAAGAACAGATATTGCCAAACCTGCATAAGCTATGACAGACAAAGCCTAAGTAAGTCCAACAGCTAAAACTACAAATCTAATTCTGGGTAGTGAAAGCCATTTAATGCATTATCAGAAGACACACTAAGCAAGATGACCAAACATTAAAAGAAAGTATAAAAGACAGTACTCAACAGGCATCACTTCCACATTACAGTCCACAGTTCCTGCTGCTACACAGTTCTTTGATATGCTATAAAGACAACAAACATAACTACCCCAACCCAAAATTATTAAAAATCCTTATTTAAAAAAAAAACAAACCCAAAACACCAAAACTTAAAGCAGTCACCAGATTCCATGCTCTAAATCTATATCACTTACATCAAAAAAAAGAAAACTAAAACACAAAGGCTACCACACACTTCCTAGAGCCCAGCTTCCTTGAGGTTTATATAGAACAGGAATCATGTGGCTCTGAGGAATGTAACAACATTCAGGTGTGCACTATTACACCAACATACTGGCTTCAAAGCTATTTCCAATCTATCTGGGTTCATTCCAATATCAGCTGCTCCTTTCAGGGTATATTTAATTAACACAGGGCCATATTCTATCATGTCCTTTGGTCATCTGATAAATATTGTTGAAATATTTAAGTGAAATATTCACTATGAAAAAATACTACTAGGCTTATTAATTAATTATTAAAATTGCACTTCACTGCCTCTAGCACAAAAGTAGCTTCTCTTATGAAGCTTTCACATTTGGTATTGCATGACTCTGTATTTATCATGTTAATTTTCCCAGTAATCTAAAGAAATGTTCATATTATTAGTATAGGTTTTATTTTTGAAGCATTTCGTTGAGAGCAGGAATGGTTCTGATAGAGTTCATACACAACCAGCTTCACAAATGTGAGTACTTCACTTGCAACTTTACAGAAGTGTACCCTAACCCACAAATTACTGACTATTTCTGGATTTTTCTCCACTGCTCACAGGGTTAGTTCCTTGCTCTTTACAGATTCTTCCTGCATCATGAAAAAAAAACCCAAAACAACTTACAAAGGAATTTAGCAGAAACTGGAATTAAGGAATGAGTAATACATTACACACAAAAAAAAGGAGTTCTCAATTTGTTTTTCTCACATATCAAATATTTGCTTACCAAAGATGAACCATCAATAACTTTTCAAAAGATGGAGAAATCAAAGTCAGAAAGTGACAATGAATCTTCAGAAAAAACATTCACCAGTGTCAGGAGCTTTAATATATTGTAGTGTTTTGACCACAAGAGTGCTCTTATGTGCTCTGCACTGGACTTGGTTAATTGTGATGAGAATTAAGGATTTTTCTCCGTACACAAGCTGTGAGTCATCCCTTCCCTTTCACATACAGTGTAAGATGGTCTATGGTAGCCTGTTCTGTGCTTGTTGTAGAATGAAGCAGGAGGACAGGAAAGCACTACTGTCCATTGCTGGTAAAAATTTCCACTCACAGTTTTTTAGGAGTCAGTTAGGCTCTTTCTATGCAGCCTGTGAAGATTTTTTACTCACTGCTGACTGCCTGCATCTGGCACTCCAAAATTAGCCCTGTGCAACAAATGAGCATTCTTGAACAGGCAAATGATTTTCATGCCCAAGGCCTGAATTTTATTCTAGAGATTAAACTTGGTTTAAAAACATCAGGCAACTGATGGGTCATTTTCTGATCTGAATGGATTCCCTTGTAAATACCAAAGACCGTGTTTACAGCCACAAAATTTTTTTCTCTGCTTTTAAACATCTGTTGCATGGTAACATGTCAAAAGAAAAAGATTTCTCAAGTGACTTGAAACTTTTGATCACACAGATTTTGCTACAGAGTGTATCTGAACTGCAGCAGAAGTGAGTGTTGCAAAAAATGAGGCTTTGTTTTTCATTTTAAGTGTGAATACATCGGGGAAGGGGGGTTAGACTAACAGATACAGCTGTATACATGTCTCCTATAAGTAGGTCTTCACAGACTCAATTCCTGACTCTGAAAAGTACTGGAACAATCTTCAATACTGAGAGGCAATGCCCCACAATTTTTCTAACCCTGTGGGATTTACTAATCGCTCTGCCAGAGCTACACAATCCAGAGAAGCACACCATCATTTTCATCTAGCCACCCCTCAGATCCTCACATATAATTTCCCCAAGAGATGACACTTACATCTTAAATGCCTAAGAATTTTCTACTGGACTTAGGAGTATCCCAAAGCTACACAGAGGTAAAAGGTAGGATACACACAAAGTACAAGGCTAATGCACTGAACTGAGGTTCTTGGATCTTTACTAATCTAATAAAAGATATGAGTACTTCCTATGAAACCTGTTTCCCTTTCATGATTAAACTATCATGGCTAAAATAGCATTCCCACTGAAAAACAGCAGCAGGATCATAGGGAATCCACCCCCTGCCCTGGAGTCCTTAATTTGATTATAGTTTCCATTTAGGATCTGCCCCTGATACAGTTCACTCTCAGGAATTATCCAGTTGCTGTCTTTTCCTCAGTAAATGCCAAGGTGTTTTGGGTCCATGAAGTACAACTGTTGATGAGACTTTGAACTGTCTCCTGCCTTCCTACTTTCTCCAACTTGTCCAGGCAGGCCCTGTGAGTCAGGAAATTCTGTGATGACCGAGAGAAATGTCTAGATTCTCCAAGGGACAATCAAAGAGAAGTCTGAATCCCTACACCCGCCTTTGTTGAGCTATTTGTTCCCATAGCTAACATATAAACTGCAAGTCAGAAGTCAACAAACTCTTCACCAGAGAAACTAGATTATAGCAGTGCAATCATGCAATAAGGTGCTATTTCTTGGATGTATGGAGACAAAACTCAGGCCAAATGGCACACATTTGTAACAACAAAACACCAGAACATTTAAGCAAAGTGCTTGGCAATTCATGCAGTTGGCTCAACTTATTAAAGCTGCCATCAATACAGAAGTAAGTTTCGGAGAACTTTTTAACTTTTTAATATCATGCAGGAGTTCAAAAGTTAATGGCACAGACACCAGAATAGTGAGAGTATTCCTGGCATCACATTCCAGTGACAAGCAAAACTGGCTCTTTTAAATAGGTGGATTTATAGAACTCAAATGCTTCACAATGCTGTCAGTTTTCCGTGGCTTGAAGAAAATGTAGCCCTGGGTATTTCATTTGGATGATAAGCAGCTAAGAAACATAATATCAAAGTCAAAATTTGAACAGTCCATCCCAATGTGAGATCCATTAAGTAGTAGTCAATAAATTGCACTCCTATCCATTCCCAGTTGCATGGAAAAGGAAACTGTTAGCATGCCAGCAGATTTGGCAAAACCCATGATGATTAGCCAAGCATTCTAATTGACATGATGCATGAGATAAATGAGTAAAGATTTGCACCTTTTGTAAAATGGTACCACTGATTATTAATCCTTATTTGGAAGAGGAAAAAAACAACCCAGTAAAACCCACTGCTTCACAATGCCTGGAAATTCATAGGACTGATCCAGAGCTCCCTGAAATCAATGGAAATCTGTCCATAGACTTCAGTGGGATTCAGATCAGGCCCCTAACTCAGCACAAGCATTCTTAACCAGATTAAATTATGGGTCTCCTGGGTCACCAGGCAAGCCTAGACATGAACTACAAAGGGAACGAGTCAGACAGTTTCTCTAGTAACTGCAGGCCAAACTAAGAGCAAACACTGTTTCCCTAAAACCACAACTGGCAAGACTCAGCCCTGCAGGATTTTTTCCAGTTTTCTTGTTTTAAAGGATTGAGTACATAGAAAACAAAGTGCAGCTTGGTAGTAGCAGTCTTCCTCCTCCAAGCCATTTGACTTTCGTGGATGATGGAAGACAGACAATTTCTTCAGGTAAGCAGCCTAAGTTCATAACTATCCATATCAAAAACCAGTAAACCTAACATATGTTCAAATGGGAAAAAATCCTGGGTGACCATCTTCTTAGAGAAAAGCACTTTGCATTTGCTTTTTCAGGTTATATACCATCCTGCTTGCATTCAGATGGATCATGTAACAGCACTGTGCAAACGATAGTGCTGCAAGACCCAGCACCAATTCAATGGACTATGCCATTATGTCAGAGGGCAAAAGAAACCTCAGATCTGGATGTTAAAAACTTGTATCTTTATTTAAATCCTGTGGCCTCTGAGAAAATAATTATTTTTCACTGAAACAAGATAGCAACAGATTTCAATCAAAGCCACAAGATCAAATTTTAATATGGCAATTGCTCACATATTTTTCCCTTTCAGCTTATATAAACAGACACTTTCTGGGCCTGAAGAAAGTGCTTAAGAATAGGTATTTCAGAAATGAACTATGTTTCAGTTAAGGTTTTCATCTTTACTTGATTACTTAGATTTTCAGTAGTTGTTCTGTAAAAGCCTACATGATAGTTACTTAAAGGTAATTCTTCTTAGAGGTAATTCTTCTATCCAGAAGTAACATCTTCTGAATAACTATTTTACCATGAGCACTACAGTTTACTGTGCACAGTACACATGACAATGCTAATTATTCTAATCAGGAGGAGCCTCCTGTCCAAGGAAAACTGTTACTGGAATGAAAGGTCTTTGGAACAGGTCTATGAGAACATCCATATTATGCAAGTAAGCAGGCATACCACAATAACATGACAAAACAGTGTCATACAGGGCAAATGCAGGAGATTAGATGTGTGTGTATTTATACATATATATACCTGCTAAGGTGTATATATAAGGCATAACCACAGAATATGTTCTGGCTCACAACTCAATCTGTAAGAGTTGACTTCAGGACCTGCTTTCACCCTTATTCTGTGAAATGTCAACTTCCTTTGCAGAAGAGAAAAACTGCAGTTCGTGGGGCCACGTAGCAAGGTTTAGCACTATCCAATTCCTTTAATTTAATCCTTATTAAAATATAGGAGGTAAGAAATAGCTAAAATTTGCTTGAAGAGGATCCTAAGTGTTTGAGCACCACATATTGCTAGAATTCAATTTAAGATCATCATTCTTCAGTGACTAAAGAAATGAAATTAACATTAATAAGAGAACAAACTGGTGCTGGTCTAGCATGTTCTAAAATTAGATAGGAAAGACTGTAAGGCTTTCTGGCCTTTTTTCTGCAATCTAAGAGCTATTGCTGTAGCCTTGTAAATTTTTCTACTAATGTAATCAAGTGTTGATTACTTTTGCCATTTTTTTCCTTCCTCCTTCTTTGCATGTGATGATTTTCAGAAACGATGACATTTGAGCCATCCAGCTGGACACAATTTTCATGGGCCTTATTGCAGTATGCAGATTTTGAGGAGGGTGGGAGCCCAGAAATTTCTAATGGATAAGCCCTTCAAAAACATCTCATGTCAATTAGATAGCCCAGATCACTACACACTCTTGAAAGTCTTGTTCTTGCAGTGCTTGTGGTTCATGTCACTAGCTAAGAATCACACCTTGTCACTGTGGCTAACATAGCAGAAAGAGAACACTGGATGTGTCTCTCAGTTCCTTCTCCTATATAAAAAGGGGCAATTCACAGTATAAAACATCTTTTCACCTGCTCTGCCCCAGTTGCCAGTGTCACTAACATGGAAACAGCCTAAAGTGGGGACAGTCACCATTGTACCAAGCCATGTGGGCTTATCTATCTTCCTTCAGCCTCTCCGAGCATAAGTGGCAGCAGGGTGGGGTCGTGTTGGTGCTGATTGTGTGGAAGAAAAAAGCAAAGGATTACTGAGAGAAACAAGAACTGAAATGCAAGGGAAGGAGAGGCTGGCAGTGAGCTCCACAGGTCAAGAGCAAGCATAAGAAATGGCTGGCTAGGCCCCCATGAAACAGGGAGATATGTCCTGTGAGTTACTGTTGGGCAAAGCTTTGCAGCATGTGCCTCCCACTGCAGTGCAGCAGCACAACCACGAGACATTCAGTCTTTTGAGCTGCAAGGCTGCCTTTTTGGGGGCCTCTTTTTATGACAGCTTGAGCCCTGATGCAAATAAAATCAGGCTGAAGCCACATGCCCAGAGACACGTTCTTGGGCTGCCGTATGGAACCCTAAAGCCTGGATCACTGTTGGTGTCTATGGCACAACCTGTAGCCATTTGTCCATGGGAGCAGGGCAGAAGCTCTGTGTTTGCTCTGCATTGGCCTTGCCCATAGAAACCTCTCCTGCAACAAAACTTCTATGGCAGAAGCCATGTGTGTGTTTCAAAGCAACGCTCCAGTCTCCATGCGCAAGCCCCAACCGAGTGACCATGACAACAGCTTGTACACAAAGGTTACAGGCATGGGGCTGACCCACAGCTCAGACTGGGGACAGTCCAACCCAGGAGGCCCAGGGGAAGAGATGGGATACCCAGGAGCCACCTAAGGAACCATTCCCAGAGGCACGTCTGCACTGCGGGGTGCTCAGGGGAAAGGTTGCTGTGCTACCCGTGGAAAAGGGAAGGGTGAAGGAGGTAGCTGCTCTGCCCTTTCCCTTAAATCTCTTTTAAGTATTTCATTATAAATGCAGTCCTTAGCAGGATTATTGCAAGGTAAGCTTCTTGTGGGTAAGTCTTGAATCATTTTATGTATTTTAACAATAAGGCATTTATGGGTGAAAGATAGAAAAATGGTTTCATTTTCAGACAAGGTTATCCTTGTAACCTCACAGGCTGTGTCTCACTCTTGGTTTAGGAACAGCCTGATAAATCTACATAAAATAGTTTGATCACATTATTAATGGCATACACATGTATTAGACACAAGGAAAATTGATTGTAACTACTTTTACATACTCAGTTTTGTTCTACACAACAGATTTGCCAGTTTCTTTAGCTACCACAAATCAGAGTTAAAGGTCTGAGCAGCCTGATACCTGACTACCAGCATGATCTGTGTTCCTGTATATTTTGTGGGGAAAAAAAAAAAAGCTTTCTGAAGTTCAAGGAACCAGTAAAATTCTACCATTCTTACTGTTACTGTATTTACATGCAGTTTCTTCTGAAAACTTTTAAATGGCAATTGCATGAAACACATGCTATAAGGCATTAATACAAATGCCCCAACTAGAGAACAAGTTTGATTATTGTGACATAAGCTCTAACAGCTGATGTGCTGCAAATCAGGCAGATTGTTATTAATGTTGAACATTTTGTCTTGGATCAATTTTGCAGCTATATTTGTACTTCTAGCTCCACACACAACTACTACTTAGTTTGCATTCATACAGCAAGGACTGCATGCCACAGCTTTTCTCATTTACCATTTACAGTGTGGTGCAGTAAAATAATTGAAATGTTTGTTAGTGTTTCATTGCTTTCTCTATGAAAATTAAACGATTTGCATGATGCATACACTGCAACTTTTAATTATTAAGAGCAATTAATTTGTGATATAAAGACTTTGGATTTATTACAGTGACACTGTAATAGGTGTTATTATCAGGTGACCGATTTTTGTCAATTGCTGTTGTTACAAGAGCATTTGAGGATACAGAGTATGTTCATATAACTATTGGAAGTGCTTTCCTTTTTTTCTAGGTTTGAATGCCATGACCCCATCACAGGAGTAGTGCTTGGTTTGTAGGCAGTGTAGTTAGCTGATTGTATCCCTTGCTTTGCAATCACTAACTTCACTACCAGCAAAACAAGGCACGGGATTCCCCGCCACGACCTCAGTACAGAAAACTGCACCACAAAACTTCCCTGTGACATCCTTATTCGTAGTGCAAAATTATTAACAATGTTTATTAACTTACAGCTTTATTTCCAGAATTTTAGCTGTCCAGCAGAGGTGTATAGTATACATTGTCAATATCAAATGAAATCTTAGATTTTTTGAAATTGGGACAATACTTAGGAGCTTTCCTTGGAGTGAGAATGTTGTCCTGTGTTTAAGTTGTTTAGCCACGTGAAGATTTATTGTGTACTTAATTGTTTATGCACCAAGACTGGACTATTTTGGCTGTACCCTTCAGTTTATGTTCAGTTAGGAACATTTACCTCTTACATCAGCCTAGTTACTAGGCAGTGTTGTTAGCTGATTGCCAAAAGTAACGATCACTAGCCACACAGCCAGGTAAAAAGGCTTGGAAGATACCTCAGTGGAAATCAGGCATACAGGAATTCTGACAAGACAGAATAACCTCTGTGCAGAAACGTAATAGGCAAGATGGTGAAATAAACAGAGTGAAATGTATTTGGCTGCCTTTCACACATGCAAAAGACATCAGTACATTTGTGAAGCCAATTTAAGTGCCCCTTACGATGTGATACACTTCACAACTGTGTAGCACACAGGACACTAAAAACTGTGAGAACAAATTGCAAGTCCCTTCCCAACATTTGCAGACATCAGCTCCCTTTCTGATGGTGCTGGTCTCAGCCTTATACTTGTCTAATGCCACTGCTCACATTTAACTCCATTTACTCTTGTTGAATAAATGAAATGACCTGTGGTGGCAGCTATTTCCTGTTCACAGAGAGGCCCTGTGTGAAAACGGCCTGAAGACACTTGAAATGAGATGTACAACGTGGTCAGCCACATGCCCTTCCATGTTTACTGTGACAGGCAGTGTGTTCCTCGACACAGAACTGGGTGCAGGCTCCTCAGACATGTCAGTCCCCTGGGAAATGGCTTCACACCTTCACTACAGCCCTCTCCTGGCACCCAGATGCCAGGAAAAAAGGAAGGGCTCCAGCAGATGTCACGGGGACCTACTGCAGCAGGTGGCAGTGGCACAGGCAGCACCAGGGTACTGCCATCCAATTTTTTTTTTCTGGAGCAGACAGGCTGAGCAGGGCAGGCTCAGCTCACTCAGAGTGAGCACTTGGACACAGCTCCATGTGGTGCCACAGGGATGGAGCAGCATCCAGCAACACCTGATGGGCCCATCATCCTTGCTGGCTCAAGCCCAGCCAATATGGACTTCACCCACACCTCCTGGACCTCAGCTGTGCACCTGCTGCAACTCAAATCCTGCATTGGGTCCTGCCACCATGCAACTCTGCCCAGGAAGGGTCCCTGTCCTGTGAGGAAAACCTGCCTGCAGCCCCACACCACCTGTGGGGCTGCACAGCTCTGCAGGGTCCTGCACCTTCCCTGCACCCTCATGCTCCTCCAGGGGCCCCTCTCCAGAGCCTCACAGCTCTCCTGTGGTTCTCACTGCACTTTTTACACACAAAATCCTGGCATAGAGTCATGGAAGCAAAGCCCAAAGCATAAGTTGCTTAGTTGTCTTAGTTATTAATAGATCTTCCCCATTAGCCTGTGCCCAGCAGCAACTAGTGCCAAGAGTTTATTGAATGAGAGATGCGGGAAATTTGGTAGTGGGCAGTTAGTAAATCAGCTTGCACAGAAATACTTCTGCCTTAGCCTGTCACTCAAGGACAGGTTTACATGATATTTTTAGAGATGTATAACTCAAGAACTACTAGACCAAGCCATTTCACATTTTCTAGAAACTACTTAGCTGTGGAATAAATTGTAGATTTTAGCAAACTATATCAAAACTGAGTTTATAGATGATGCTCTTTCCAAAGGAAAGTGTAACTGGGATATTGCAGCATCTTTTAGATTGAATCCCTCTTGACTGCACAGAGTCTTCCAACTTAATGAAGGAGAAAAGCTAACATTAATCCAGCAGGCAACCACCCACTCAGCACTTTAGTTAACAGTCCCCATAGTCTGGAATTGGTGGATAAGATCAATAGAGTGTAGCATGCTACAAGGTATAAATATTCATATTTGTGCAGTGACTGAAGCATTAAATTGGCCATGAAAAGAAGCAAAATAAGTGACATGGTCACTGAGGTTCATGTCCTGGAAAACAATGGGTCTGGACCAAGTTACAGAGCTTGGGGGTTTTCCTACTGCTTTGCAAAGCAAAAGAGGATGTGGACAAGAGCTGTGTTTGCTGCTGAGATACTGATACTAACCACTGCTGAGGCCGTTATTACCAGTAACAGCTATCATCTACCAGTCAGCTATCATCTAACTGGTGATTTAGTGTTCCACTTACACACCATGAATACAGTTCACACAAATAATGCAAATTAAAACTAGTATTAAATACTATATTAATGTTTCCAGCCAGACTCTGTAATTTTTTTTTTCTCATTTTACTAAAACGTTTCCTATTTTTTACTGAAGATCATGTAGCCTGTATTTGGGAAACAGGCCAGATGAGAGCAATCTGCATGAGGTGCAGAGAGGTGCTGAGGTCTGCAATTCTTTCCTGCAAGTCAGCAATCCTCCTTTTCTAATTAATAATTCCAAAATGCATCTCATCCATTATCATCAATTAGTCTTCTTTCTGGATCCTGGCTGAAGCTAGCAACAGTTCCCTGAATCCTCTGTTAATTTTTTACAAATTCAGTAACAATAGATGATAGCAAGGATTTTGCAGCTTCAGGCATGGGGCAGCCATAAAGATGACTGATTCATTTCAATGAGTCAATTATTTTATCCAACTACAGGACACACTATAAGCCTCATTTAGGTCTAAGAAAATTAAAATTAATGCACTGAATTAAATAAGAATATAATGTTCCCATTATTATCCGTCATGGGTGTAATTTACTGTTTGAATCCAAATTTCAGACTTGATTCAGGCATTCAGTTCCTGCAGCATGTTCCCTGGGAGAACAAAACCTGGAAGCCGCCTTGTGTGGATTTGGGAAGTGAATGCTGCCTCAACAGCGTCACAGGGACTGGGGTTTTTTAGAAAGATGTTTTAGCTGCATTAACATTGTTCTTTCACAAGCTGTTAGTGAATTTATTTACTGTAAATCCTGTAGCTGAAAGGATTACAGTTAAGACTGATTCTTTTCTGTTATGGACACATCTCCAGGTTTGTGCATGCTGACACTACAGACAGCATTCAAAGGATCACAGTGCAGTGTATGAGGGTTCGTGGGGTGTGCAAACTAGACCAAAGTATCCATCTTGCACAGCAAAGACACCTCAGTTGGAACTGAGTGAGCATGTAGAAAAGTTGGCTTTATTCAACAAATTCCCTAAGCAAAAAGGACCCTTTAGGCTGTATGACTCTGAAAGAATCAAGCCAGACAGTAGGAAGCAATAGGCATAGAAGCTTAACAAATTTTAAGCAAGCTAAATACAGTCACTGGACATTTTCCAATGTGAAAACCACAAAGAGTGATACTATAAATACAGTGATATTATAAATGCAACCAGGTGTTTGAAGGTACAACTGACTGTTTCTTGATGCTACATCATTATTTTTGTATATCTATAATGTAGTCAGCTGCCTTGATTACTTTCTCCAAAACAACAGGATAGAAAAGTCATTGAGAATGGATCACATGTCTTCTTGAAAACTATCTGAAATGGATAAATTAATGTATCAAAATTTCCAAGGAAAACATGGAGACGCTTGTGGCAGGAGCTGACAGAACCTGAAGCTGACCTTACTGGTGGAGTCAGACAGGGAGCACAGGGAAAAAGAGAAAGTTTGGAATCTTTTAAACTAGAAGAACATGGGACTGAGAAGAGAAATACACAGAAACAGTGACTATAGTGCTGTCAGAATGATAGTGAAGACTGTGGCTGCACTTTGCTGAAGGCAAAGTGTATTATTTATACAGAGATACCTAATGAAAGGACCTCCTATTTAAATTAAGCCAATTTTAATACAATTATCTACATTTCTCCATTCAATATGCCAAAAGAATCTTTATTGCCTGATCATTGTTAGTTGCTTTGATTTGTTTTCATTGTTGTCTCTAGGTTTTTTCCTCATTGAATCACTAAAACTCTAACAAAGTTATTAAACTGGCTGCAGGTTTCACATGCTCTGCTCCCTAGGAAGCTCTCATAAACTAAATCTGAGCAATAAGAGGAAGATGTCCATTTAGACTTTTTTTTTTTATCAGTAGCAAACTCTAGATTTACTGATTTGTAATGGTTTTGCTTGGCTTGGCCGGATGTTTATCAGGAGAAGAAAAATCAAGAATAAGAGGTCTGTATTATATTAAGGCACTTCTTTCCTTCAGTTGTAATTCAAAAGATACAGAGCAGAGATAGATGGGTTTTTACCCCATATAAAGTTAAACATTTGTCCTTCTGAAGAAGTGCATATCCTAATTTCATTACACAGCAGTAGAGAGTAGATCTGAAATCTTAAAGCCGATAAGTGTAGTAATTTGAAAAGTAACTTGGAAAACAAGATTTCAAAGGATACTTTCAGAAATGACGTAACCATTTTAGACATAAAAGACTCCTTTTGTCTTCTTCCTTACTCAACCTTTTAAGTTTGTTCACATGCAGTACTTCCTCTTCTCAGAGCTTCTTAAAAAGCTGAACCAAATATATCTGCATTGTACTGAAGCTGGCTTTGAAGCAAAGCATGAGTCTCCCTCCTTCTGACACAGTAACTCGTATGAGTTTTGTGCTCTGGAGTACTCAGGTACCATATTAGCACATTAAAAAATGCCAAACACTTTACTACTGCTAGTGTAGTCTTTTGTTTCAGTGTTTATATAAAGCTGCCTTTCGTGATAAACAGTAAGTTCAGAGTGAACTAGTGATCATTAATGTCATTTTTTTTTTAGAAAGAGATGATTTCTCATCCACATAAGCCAAACATCAAAACAGATTATGTAAGGTAAAGACCACACTTAAAATAAGTTTGAGTTTGGGGATTTTTCGCTCTGTTTAAATACTCAGGCCCTATTTTTCAGGGAAAGATGTTCTGGTACTAATGCTATTAGTAGTAGTATTATCATCATTATTATTAATAATGATTATACTATATTAATAGCTATTATTTCAAAATAATACTGTTCTGTACTATACCATACCCCTTTTGCATTATATATATGTCTCATTTATTTCTAAATAGTGGTTAAGGGAATGAGGTGGAAGTGTAAAGACTTTATGAAGACTTCACATTTTCTATTCTCTTTGGAATTTAGAAAGTTGGGAAAAGAGCAGTTGTCAAAGTGTTATCATATTTCTGAAAGGGACAGGAAATATCAGAAAGCCCATTCCTTTCCAACACATGGCTTGGCTGAACAAGGGAAGAAGCACCAGTGTGACCTTGTCAGTAGTGTCACACTGTAGGGCTGCTTTCTTTGGGCATATTTTTCGAGATTTTAGGAAGTTTCCAAGTTTATTGCCCCACAGTAGATCAAAAAATAGATCCCCAAAATAGCCCATGACGTCATTATGTCATGTTGCATGAGATGACTCATTTGAATTCTTACAAATTCTGACACACAAATCCAGAGCAAGATTTGAGCCTGAAAATTATTTTGCCTGCATGTACGTCAGCATTCTCGTGGACTGCAATAGAAATTGTCATCACACACATGTCTCTAAGGTACAAACAGTAAACCAAGACTTCAGGAATACCTGCAGACTTCAGAAATATGTGGGATCTAGCTAGCTGATTCTTTACACATTCACTGCAAATACTTACCACTCTGTGCTGTGGAGTTGAGGCAGCTACTTTTGCCCTTAAAGTACATCAACACTGCCCTATCTCAAAATCTTAACCTGCTTCCTCAAGCATAGTTGTGTTGCTGAGATAAGAGCTATGAGGACAGTCCTAAAGGTGCATTTTGGCCATGGGCTAAGCTACAGTGTGAAAAAATAAAGATAATAGCTACATTTACTAAGAAATTGCTCTCCACTCCTAAAACCATATCATCTTTGAAAATGCTGACAAGGTGCCTCACAGACCTTGATTCAGCAATTTCCTCCTTTTAATGAATGCCATTTATATTATTTAAGTAAAGCCATTTTTCTCATACTGGCACCAGTTCGAGCAAGTGGTGTCACTGAAATCCCACAACTTAAACATTAAGAGATGAATCTGCAGCTTACATTTTCTTTCCAACTTAACACACAGGTATGAAAGCCGAGAAATGACTGGCAGCAATACATTCTGAAAGCAAATATATCAGGAAAACACTGGGCATCAGGTGGAAGCAATTTCTAATATGACTATTACCTCTGAAGTTAGCTATAAAAGAAAAAGAGAAGCACCTAGAACAGACATGGAAGACTGAAGGTATAATATCTCCTGAGGTGAGCAGCTGCAAGAGTAGGAATAAGGGAATAACCTACAGAAACCTTCCTTCCAGGAGGAAAGATATATATTCTCAGATATGGAAGGAAAGCCTAGGCTGACTTGAAGGTGTAGTAAAGACAACTGGTGGATCTCTGTAACTGAAATGATATCCAATTGTATGGAGAGAGTTAAGATTTACCAAATCTAAAGCTTGATCTCCAAGGCCTTAGGAGAAGTAAAAGTTGAGTTCTAGATCACTGCTATGTATGCATTTCACAGGCAGAGAATCACAGAAACATTAAGGATAGAAAAGACCTCCAAGATCATCTAGTTCACCTATATTACTTACTAAACCATGTTCCTATAAGTAACTCATCCAACCTTTCCTTAAACACCCCAAGGAACGGCGGCTCCAAGCTGCAAAGCCAAAGCCTCACTTCAGCCCCAACACCTACCTTTGAGATTCCTGACCTGGAGTAAAACACCTAAGTTTAAAGTCTTTCATAAAATCATTACTCTCCTGTTTAAAAACAGTGACTCTGGTTAGTATGTGCCTGACCAGAAACTGCAGCATTTAACACTTCTGTATTTATTCACTCATTTTGGTGCTCTGCCTCTTCCTACAACCTGCACAAAGCTCCTAGAGGCTGAGCCTTAAAAATCTTAACTCAATACCTGGTGCACAGCAGCTTCCAAGCCACGAGGAAGCAAGATCATCATTTATTACTCTGTGAAGCAAATTCCCGTGTTCTGTTTTCTGTCTTGCAGCAGTTACTTAAAAGCAGCTGCACATCAGTACGGGCAGGGTCGGCTTTTAGTTTCAGGGACCGTAGCTGTGCTGCTTTAAAATATAGCCTTGTGGTGGACGGAGATGCTCCTGTTGCTGGGATAACGGCTGGAGGGAACACGCAGGAGCCATGAGGGGTCTGAAGCGTGGTTCGGGGCAGGGCTGGCAGCCCGGCAGGAAAGGCCTGTGCCCGGGACTAGAGAGGGAAATACCTTCGCAAGCAACCGGCGCAGAGAGGGAGGCGGGTCCCGTCCCCGGGCTTTGCCGCTGCCGCCTTCTATCCGCGGAGGGGCCGAGCCGGGCTCGGCCAGCTGGCTCGGCGCCCGGGGATGGAGCATCAGCAGGAGGAGGAGGAGGAGGAGGAGGAGGCGGCTGGGACTCCTCCCCGCTCCTTCTCCTCTCTCCCTGCGGCCGGGCCGCGGACCACTTGCATGGGGCCGGCAGCGCAGCACCGCCGGAGAGGATGCTGGCGGCCGCGGCTCTGTGCGCCGCGGCGCTGGGCTGGGCCGCGGGGACTCGGCTGCTCAGCGGTAAGGCGGCCGCAGCGCTCCGCGGAGAGGGTGGGGGGTCGGCGCTGAGGGTGCCGGACGCGGGGGTCGTCCCCGGGCTCCGCCGGCAGCTCCGCACTTGCGCTCGGAGGGTTTGGCCGCTGGGACGGCAGCGGTGGGGATGAGAGAGCGCTGCTACCTCGGGGGTAACTGTCCCCTTCCAACTGTCCCCTTGTAACTGTCCCCTTCCAACTCCCCCGCGGGAGCCAGACCTGCCCTGCGGAGAGCTCCGCTCCCGCCGCGCTGGGTGGGAGTAACCCTGAGGTCCTGGCTGTGAAGGGGGCACGGCGGTTGTCCAGTTTCATTTTCCTCTTCCAGGGATAAACGCTTCTTCTCTCTGCTGCCTCGGCTCTAGGAAGTGTGTGTGCTGCCTTGGCTAACGGAACTGCTCTGGTCGTCCAGCCCTCAGTGGCAGTTCCCAGCCTGCCTGAGATAGCCAGCGCTAGGGTTGTCTTACTCTTCCTTTACAAAGTCTCTTTTGACCATCAGTCTGACCTCCTGGTTTGGTGGAGAGGAATGTCACTGTTTAGATGCCTTTCACAGATACACGCCAGCAGTGGCTTTGGATGTAGTACCCAAGCTCAGTAGTCTTATTTTAGGGCAAAGAATAGCCACCACGGGGGAAGTTTCTGCCTGGCTTGATAGTTTGTTCAGCAAAAAGCCTGAACACTGTCACCTCTGAATGCTCATGTTATTCTATCATGAGGCAGATAGTTTTATTGTATCTGTAAACCTGTTTGTAGTTCTGCTGTGCTTAGTCTACAGTAGGACTGGAGTGGGAGTGACGTGGAGGGCTCAGCTGCCAGCTGTGGGGTTAGAGATGTACTTTTGATTCATCCTTTACTTCTCAGTATAAGTGACTGATGTCCAGTGTTGCTTCACCAAGCCTCACTGAAATCAGCAGGCTTTGAGGCAGATCCCATGTAGGCAAGAGGCAATAAGGGGAAAATACAATGAATCCTTTCAGCATTGGTTAAAGCAAAATATCCAGTTGCCCTCTGCTTCCTAAACTATATTTGGAAACATATTTAGCAGTGAAGTCCAGACAGTAATCAGCTACAATAAATTTTTCCTTAGCTGAAAACAAAATCAAGTTTGACTAAGACAGAGATTTTTCTGCCAGAAAGTATTTGTGTATCAGAAAAGAACCTGAGTGCAGTTTTATTTCTAAAGATATGCTGCAGTTTGTTATTAACAGTGTGCTGTGTGTGTTTTTCTTATGTCTTTCGCATCAGCAGTAGACATGACCCTCAGAAGAGGTAAGGTTTTTTGCCTTTTTCACCTGCATGAGTGTTGAGTTACTGAGAGAAACACAGGTTATACCTGTAGATAGATTTTAAAATACTGCTTTAAAATATAGAGGTGAGGAGTTTCTGTGTAAAATGTTAGCAGACTGTGATTTTGAGTGCTTAACTGTTCAAAAACAGGTGTTTAAATTCCCACTCTTAAAATGGTCGTGCAGCAACATGTAAGAATAAAGAAAAGCCAGCATATGTGCCGTGGAGGCATTTATAATGACCTGTCCTCATATCCCATTTGTTTGAAGTACATTACAAATGTTGTTAAATGTTTTTCTTCTGTGCAGGCATATAGGTTAGCAGATTGTGCCTGTGGTGTGCTTGAAAAGAAATATTTACTGAGCAAAAGAAAACTGTTTGTTTCTACAGTCTAAATATTGGGACTCTTCTGCTGACAAACATACAAGATCCTGTATATTTCACTTCCATCCTTATTTTCCTTCTCAACAAAATAAGTCATGCTGCTTCATGCATGAGGAAGTCCTTGGCTTATGGCAGTCTGAAAACAAGCATTGTTTACTTCTTGGGCAGTTAGTAACTTCATCATGCAGAGAAATACTTAAAATTGGCCTGCATGAACACATCTTGATACACTGCAGTATATACTCCATGAAGCTGTTATATCTGTCCCAGAAGATAAATTGTTATCTCTCCTTGTGTAAGGTGATCTCTAATTTTAGCCATTGAAATTCCTTTAAAATAATAGTAATAATAAAGGAACTCTCCTTTAAAAAGCTCTGTGTCGGCTTGCTCTCTGGCACAGCACTGCTTCTTTGTAGTGAACTGCTATGGTCTTCAAATCACAGAAAATTCTTGAGAGAGGTGAGGAGTGCAGGATACAACAGTGCTGTACAAATCAACCCAAATTGTTATGTACAAGAAGGAAAGTTTGCAGATTCTATTTGCCAGTCCAGTGATATAAGAGGATTTCACCTACGTTGTGTTTTCAATATAAACTATTGTATTGTGCAAAACTCAACCAAGTTGAAGTATAGTCATTCACTTTTGGTACTAATAGAGATAGTTTCTGTAACAGGTTTCTTTCCATTTCTGCAGGACAGACAGTTTGCCGGGGTGGAACACAGAAACCATGCTACAAAATAGTTTATTTTCATGATGCTTCACGCAGGGTCAGCTATGAAGAAGCACAACTTGCCTGCAGAGCTGATGGGGGACATCTAGTCAGTATTGAAACAGAAGCAGAGCAAAGACTGATTGAAAAATTTATTCAGAGTCTCTTAGCTTCTGATGGAGATTTTTGGATAGGGCTTAGAAGAAAAAAGGAGGAGGTAGACAACAGTACAGAGTGTCAGCACCTCTACTCCTGGTCCGATGGCAGCTCATCCAAGTTCCGGTAGGTACCCATGAGTGAGACTGCAAAGCAACCTGGTCAGGATCCATCACCTGTTTTTAGCAGTTGGAAAGGATTCTTTCAAAAAAATTATATAGTGTTAGCATTTTTCCAGACAGAGGAAAACAGATCTTGCTTTAGCCTTTTCACTTTCTTATTAAATAGGTGTCAGAATTTTGGAGGCATTGGGCACTGAAGCCACAGAGCAGGAGTCATTTTGATAGATGATTTTGCAGAGGTCTAAAATTGTGTAGAGAAAGTAAAAGCTCTTCTGAGCTTTTACTCAGCCTCACAGAGGAGTTCCAGACAGTGAGGTACTTAGCCCTTCACTCCCTAATGTTTCTTTACCACTTTGCTTGTTTGATTTTCTTTGAAAATAAGAATTCCTAAAAGAGAAGATACACTAAACAATTGTTTTGTTATTGTTCCTGCTTCTACACAGTGGAAGCAGGGGCTGAGGGTGGGATGGGGTGAGGTGTGTTGAGCTGTCATCCTCTTTGCTTTTGCCCTCTGTGGCCCCTGTATGCTGTACTTGCATCTGAGCTCCTGCAGTGCCATGGAAAGTGACGTCAAGTCTTACTTGTTTGTTGTATTTTCTTAGGAACTGGTATGTAGATGAGCCATCCTGTGGGAGTGAAATCTGTGTTGTGATGTACCACCAGCCATCTGCCCCACCAGGTGTCGGAGGTCCTTACATGTTTCAGTGGAACGATGACAGATGCAACATGAAAAATAACTTCATTTGCAAGTATTCTCTTGGTAATGAGTCATTCTGTAGCTTTAAAAACCGACCTTCTTCCAGTCTCCAAGAAGAGATAAGAGAACACTGCAGTGACAGATAGGGAAACCCTTCCTTACCTTCACTAGAATGGTCTGGTGGGAAAGAGAGATGTTTGAATGTATTCCAGACATGGGGAAAACAATCTCAGTATCTAATATCTGTAGCTACTTGCCTTGTGACTTATATGAATTATCAGAGGATTTTATCAAGCCTTAGAGATCTCAAGTGGGGCCTGAGTGAGAGGAAACACTAAAGAAGGGTGCTCATGTTATTGGACTATTTTCAGTACACTTGGGCTACCTACACAAGTTTGAATAAATAGTGCATATCTATTTTTTCTTTCAGAGGAACCAACAAAAGCTCCAGTAGAGACCTCTCAGAGAGGTAAGTTACAGATACTTGTTTGAGGCTTTTTTAAACGATATGTCAGCTTTGGGTAGGAATCCTCTTGGTTATGTTCATTGTCATGGGCACTCATGGACCAAAAACCTACTGAGCAAGAAGCTTCCCTGTGGTTTGCCCATTCCTGGTGCTGTTCTATAATCCATTCTGCAGGAACACACTGCATCAACAACAGCAAGAGTGTCTGGGACTGCTGGTCACGCTGCAGAAGTTGAAGCAGAAGAGTACCAGTGCGCCTCACGCATCTTTGCAGCTGGCAGACTCTCACCCTCACTTTTTATTATTCGTGAACTCTTTCAAATAACATCTACAATATTATTTAATCTGCTTTTTTTAACAGATGTTGCAACAGAGCTCTTCAACACAGTATTCCCAGAAGAACACCATACAAAGGATGCTAATGTAACAGTTGCAGAAGCCAAAGGTATGTTGTGCATTCAACAGCTGGTCTGTTGTCTCAGTAACTGTGCAGGTCCCTGTTTCTCAGCTGTGGCTCCAAACAGTCAGTGTTGCAGTTTGAAATGTTTGACCCTAAATGTAGAAGACTGAATTTAGACCACTGCATCTATTAAAAAAAAACCCAAAACTTCAAATCTTTGGCAGTACAAACCTAAACTGATGGCTTTGGGTACCAGGATGTTCTAAATCTAAGGCTGTGCAAAGTATTTTGGGTCTGAAAGAAAGATTCTGTCGCTTTTGAATGTCTAAATTGTTATTGTTTTGTTCGTAAATCTATTGTTAACTATGAAAAACTTGATTTCTTAAGACACAGACTTCCCTCCACAAATTCAGGCATCATAGAAGACATGTTTGCTCTCTGAAATCATTTGGCTGGGTGTTCCTAAGCTTTTAGAAAACACTGTAACTCATTAACTTGCACTACCATTCCCTTCCTCCAGTGAGGCAGTGAGGCTTGGTGGTTCCTCATGTTGAAGATTTGAGCTTCTTGTACTTTTAACATGCTTGACCTAATGATCATTTTCCATTAGACTTTCTGCCTTTGAGAAGTAGATACTGCTAGATTATGAACAAGACTAGAAGCCCATTGAGCTGTGATGATGCTGCCTTTTGCAGCTGTTAGTCTTCCTATCAAGTTCTGTGTATATCAAATGCAATTGGAAAAATCACTAAACTGGAATCTCAATTTTACCTCTAGAACCTGTTCAGAGATTTGCCTACATCCTTATTCCCAGCATTCCTGTGCTGCTTCTCCTGGTAGTTGTGACAGCCCTCTTCTGGCTTTGGCTTTTTGCTAAAAGGTAAGTGGCTTTTTTTTTTTTTTTTTTACAAGAATTGAGTCTGTGATATCTTGTCATGGCAATCATTTAACAGTTAGCTTCAGAAACCTGTAAGATGCTGGAGAGGATTGATCTGGAGAGGATTGCTTTCAGTCAAATAAATGTTTAAAACATGTCATGGATGCTCCAGGCTCAGGTTCTTGTGAAGTAAAATGTTGAGTAAATCACACTGTGCCATTTTATTACATTCACAAACATGCAGTAGTTAGGGAATAGTGTAAAACAAGATGATGATTTTAAGTATTAGCATTTAAATTTCCTTATGAAAGAAAATATTTGAATTATGAATAGATCCCCTTCAGAAGTGAAAGACAGTAATAGAAATAAAGTCATAAACATTTGGAGCAAATAATATCAACCAATTCCCTTACTTGCTTTCCCTCTATGCTCAGTATCTCTGCTGTATGTTGGGATGCTGGCTGTGGTTTTGGGAGTGTCAATGTCATGCTCTGTTGCCTTAGCATTTTAGCTGGCAGCAGAGGTACTTCATCAGGTCCTGCCATGGGACTGCCCCAGGTGTGCAGCCTGCTGCCACACATCTGGAATGGCAGGTAATGACAAATGTCATCCTGAGTCCAATCTCTGAGTGTCAGCTTTCCTCAAGGGTCATTATTAAATTACTGTTAGAGGTGTGATCTTGTTTTATATTTGCCTTTGTAAAAAAGCATATCATGACCTGTCCTCTCTCCTCCATCCCTAAGGAGACGGGAGCAAATGGATGCAAGCCCCAAGGAGGAAGATGCATGGCTGTCTGACCCCATGAGGAACAGTCCAAATCTGGATATTTACCAAGTAATCAAGAAGCAATCAGAAGTAGATCTGGCTGGAACCAGGCCTCAGACTAAGAATTCTTCCTTCCGTGCGCAGGAAGATAAAGTGTTTGACAGCCTCTCCAGGGATTATGATGATGCAGCAATGAACACATCAACGAGTGGCTTCGTGACATTGGCCAGTACTGAAAGTGGCTTTGTGACCAATGACATTTATGAGCTTTGTGGAGATCGTGTGGGGAGGAGCAAGGAATCAACCTGGGTGGAGAATGAGATTTATGGATATTAAGGAAATAGACAAAAAACCAATCCTGGAATATGGACAACAAAGGAGCAGCAATGCAAGTTAATTTGCCCTCCCTATACAGTTGCTTTAATAATAACATATGTGATGTTTATCCTGGTTTTGCATTGTCCCTATATTCTCTTTTTTGAAAGAATATGGGGGTTTAAAAGTCCAAACTGAAAAGAATGTATGTATTTTGCTTTGCATCAAACCCCCTTTTGCCCCAGGAATGTCTTGTTAATGCTATTGATTCTTTTTTTGTACTCCAAAGATACATCTTTGAAACTAAAGAGTCAAAAATCTCTATTTAACTGACCTACTCTTCTTTAACAGTGTGAAAAAGTCAAACACTGGTTACACTTGGATTCTCATAGGTGTGTCCCCCCCCCAAGGAAGCTCCTGTGGTCACAGGTTGGTGGTTGTTTCCATGTCAGCCTATATCCCAGCTGTGCTGGCCTTCCTCACCTTCTGCCTCTAACATTGACAGATACCTTCCAAGGGAGTGGTGTGTTCTCTGCTTCTCTCCTTCCCTCCTAGACCTTAGTGCTGAGGTACATGAGGTTGTTTTCAAAGAATCCCAGTAAGTGCTTTGGTGTTGTGAGGTTAGCTGTGTTCCCTTACCCATCCTCTGGCAAAAGCAGTTGCAAAGCAAGGAATGAGGGACTTCTCTGCAGTGCTGAAGGAAGGGAATGGAGTACTGCAGAGCATTGTGATTGATCTCAGGAATTACAGCAGCCTGGTTAGCTGTCCAGAGATGTGCTAATTTGGCCTAAATGACAAACTGAATACTAACACTTTTCTTGTAGAAAGAATAGCCAGGTGCAGCTTCATTCTAGATCTCTTTCTCCTTGGACCTGCTACATGTACTGAAGTGAAGACTGACATGCTCATGTTAATCTCCATAGAGATGGAATTTAGAAAAAGGTAGGTGAAAGTAAAGAATCAGATTTAAATCAGCATTTTTTTAGGTAAACTCAATTATTATGCTGATCAATCATAATAAATTCTCTGTTGTCTATTGGCAGGCACTTCACATAAGTGAGATT
Source organism: Heliornis fulica (assembly GCA_013399135.1). Taxonomy (NCBI): domain Eukaryota; kingdom Metazoa; phylum Chordata; class Aves; order Gruiformes; family Heliornithidae; genus Heliornis; species Heliornis fulica. Next base: position 44,073 of record VXBZ01005965.1, read on the forward strand.
CATACTGACTTGAATATGCTCAGAGCAAAATCCCATGTGCTGCTGAACATGAGCTCGCTTTAGCTGCATTCCATTGTAAATGTTGACAGAAAGTTGGAGGTACTTGCAGTTGCCAAGGCTTTTGGAAGTGAAATAGGAAGGGAATCATTTATCAAATGAACACATGATCTGGGTCTGGAAAGGACTACTGTCTCTACAGTATTTGACATGGAGATCTGAAAAACTGAAAATATGTTTACAGATATAAGATTTCCCCCCCACTGAAATGAACAGGCACAATCCATTCCTGTGCTCCCCAGCTGTCTCAGGCTATAGGTGGGCAGCACAGTGTTGTTTAGCATTTTCTGCTGCTTAAAGGTATTTGTTCTTAGCACCAGCATGTTCAGGTAAATGGGCATCTGGACTCAGGAGCACAAGTTCTGCAGCATGTTGTAGATTTTGAAGTCAAAGTGAATGGCTATGAAATACCAATAGCCTACAATCCTAAAATGAGTGACTCTGGAGTGATTTTGAGACTATAATAATTAAGCCTTGTATCTGTAATTTCATTGTCTACTAGATTTATTCAGCAACTTTGAAGCATGTCTAGACTAACTTGTTATGTATAGTAACATATTGGATTAAAGATCACAGAATTGTAGGGGTTGGAAGGGTCCTCAAGAGATGATCGAGTCCAAGCTCCATGCCAAAGCAGGTTCCCTAGAGATATGGTTTGGTTGAGCAGTTCTTGTGCCCAGCCCTGTGTACAGCAAATATTCTTTTTTTTTTTTACCTATCCTGTCAGATCACTTTTGACTTTTTCACGAGCTCAATAAAAATACCAACCTGTCTGTGTATAAAAGCAACTGTGTGTAATGGATGAATATTTTCATTATGGGCATTTCCTTTTTTTAGGATACCTTGTGTACACTGTGATGGACAGGAATGTCAAGTGGTAGTGAAGTGCCAGTCTTATGCTGGATGAGTTTTCCCTGAAGGCATACAAGACCTAATCAGAGCTAAAAGAAACGTGCAGGTTTCACAGACACTGTGAAGTGCTTACTGAAGCCAAAACTATTAAGAGAAAAAAATAAGTTAAAATCTCAAAGAATTATGACTGCCTTGTGTGGTTTTACTCCAGGTTTTGGATCCATCTGGGTTTTTGCTTTGGTTTTGGTGGGTTTTTTTTTGTTTCTTCTTTGATCAGAGACCAAGTAAGGGAGAGAGAATGACCAGGCAAATAAACCATGTCAAGCAGGAACGCTCACCTATTGCTCTACAGATGAGTATTTCCCATTCCAGGACGGGAACGTTTTGCTGCCAAACAAGTCTGTTTATGAAGTGTCTGAAATGAATCTAGCTCTTGACAGAGTTCCTTAAAAGTCTGCTCTTCTCCAGGGCCTGGAACTGAAGAAAATGAAACAAAATCCATTTGCCTAAGCCATCAGGAAACTAAGGTGTGCCAAAGGCTTTGGCAGAAGGCCTTCTGTGGGGGACTGAAACAACAGAATGCAACGATGTGGCCATGTGTGCTCTGCCAACGTAAACATGCAAGATGACGTCTCTGGATCTGTGTGCTATAGCTGTCCATTGCAAACATGGAAATAACTGGGTCAGTGGACACAGCTGGTCCTTTGACTTCCTGACTGTTATGTGTGATACTGATGTGCACAATGGCTCTGTCCTGCATAGCTGCAGTATCACAGTGCCTGCCAATATCATGCTGTTCCTCTGCCAGACAGTGGTGCAAGATGAAGCCCTGAAAAAAATAATTAAAAGAAAGGATTTCCTTTTTGTTATAAATCAATAAAAATTTAAAAAATCCTGTTTTGAAAATGGATTCCAGTCAGTGGCTGTTTCACAGTCACAGAACATTAGTTCCAGGTGTCTGATGTGGTAATTTGTGGGGTTCTTTATCAAGCAAGTAATTGTGTGGTTGTGTGTCTGTCTGCTTTTACTGTTGTATTCTTAGTCTCTCAGTGTTTTTTTGGGGTTTTGTTGTTGTTTGGGCAGCAGGGGTGTTGGCAGGCACTAAGCATTGTTTAGGCACCGAAAACCAGAAAATCAGAGGAAAAAGCCCAAGCCAGATGTTGGAGCTTAGGTGTGTAAACATTGAAAGCCACATTTTGGCAACTGTGTGCCCTGGTCTTTTTGAGCTGTTGGCTCACCCAACTGGGGCAGAGTCAGCTGCGTGTTCTCAGCATCTCAGGGAGTTACTAGAAGGCGAGGTAATGACACCACTTCGTCGCAGCTCTGTGTTACGTGCAGGAACACCGACCACGAGAGGGCACGAGTGCTCCACAGCGTGTGACGCGGCCGCCGGTCCCGAGTGGCCGTGAAGAGGTTCCTTTGTACCGGGGTTGATGAGGAGGAGCTCTCGAATCGCTGTCCTTGAAGCCAACAGAATCCATCCGTTGAAGGTTGGTGCACGACGGACGGTTTTGTGTGCGGTTCCTCCAGCGACGTTATCCAGAAATGTTTCTGTGACCTGAACTTCGTGTAGTGCAAGGAAGTTCTAGCAAAAGTTTTCTGATTGAAACACAAAATCTGACCTAAGAATTGATTTTGCACCAGTGTGGTGTGATTTTACATGGATGAAAATGGCCAGGAGGCAGATGAATATTACTAGAAATGCTGTTTATAATCAAGTGACTGAGAATGAATATTAGGCAATGTTTTGCACGATGCAGAAAATGCTACTTTTAACACAGCAAAATTGCATTGTGCTAGAATTATATTTTAGTCAACATTTCAGGTTTCTGAAGAAATTCAAGCATGCTAAAGGGTGAAAATTCACAAGTAGCAGTTCAGGATGACACCACTTTCTGTTCAAGTAGGATTATGGTAAGCTTGATCATGTACTTATCAATCATTTTAAAAAGTGGATGCCTGACTAACTCAAGTCATCAGTTAGTCATTGCTAGAACTTCTTAGGGGGATAAATAGAACAGTAACAGCACCATTATTATGCATAGCATTCTAAGTCAGCAGCATTATCTCAAAATGTCATTCCTTAGCAGAATCTCATGAACTGCAAGTGCAGTGAAGGACAAGCATTAACTTTTCATTAAGGTCTTCATTTTCCTGTGCAGAACAGTCATTGCAGCTTGACACGTAATAAATTTAACCAACTTTCCACAAGTATGAGGCAGCTTTACATCTAAGACATGTATAAAAAGGGAAAGCAAGAGACTGTACTCTTCCACTCACTTTTTATGGCCACAGTCTGGTCTGAGCTGGGTTTGCATCCACTGCACAGAGTGTTTATAAAAGGTCTGTGACTGTCGTTGAACATACAGCTGGTTCAACAGACACGTGTGCTTTGGTACTATCAGCTTTTGGTCATGCCTTGTCTAGCCTGTGGAACTGGGCAAAGCCTCCAGGGGTTTGGTATCTAAATGTGAGATGGTACCAGTACCCTGATGTGAAATGGGTCAGGGGAGAGGGGGTGATCAGGGAGGGACAGGCATAATCTGGGAAAGATTGATGCAGATTTAAATGAGCATGGGGTGGGTTTTTTTTCAATGAAAGGAAGATAGTGTGTAGGTGCAGTCATAAAGCAGACTAGGTGGACTTAGTACTGGAAAGGATATTTAGCATAAAAGGTCTTAACATTTTTTCACACTTGGGGCATCTAACCATTGTATGTCAAAGGGCTAAATAAAGCTTCCCAATCTGTCTTTACAGATGTGTAGGAAATGAATAGAATAGAATAGAATAGAATAGAATAGAATAGAATAGAATAGAATAGAATAGAATAGAATAGAATATTTCTGTTGGAAGGGACCTACAACAACTGTCTAGTCCAACTGCCTGATCATTGCAGGGCTAAACATTAAACCACCTTATTAAGGGCACTGTCCAGATGCCTCTTAAACACTGACAGGTGTGGGCCATGGTGAAGGTTTCTAGGAAGCCTGTTAGAGTGTTTGACTCCCTCTGTAAAGAAATGCTTCCTAAGACCAAGTCTGAGCATCCCCTGACGTAGCTTTGAGCCATTCCCGTGTGTCCTGCCACTGGCTCCCAGGAAGAAGAGCTCAGCACCTTCCTCCCCACATGCCCTCCTTGAGGGACACCCTATGGAGCTCAGCCTCTTTTTCTCCAAACTAGACAATCCAAAGTCTTCAGCTGCTCCTCATAGGACGTGACTCCTTGCAGCCCTTTCATTGTCTCTGTTGCCATCCTCTGAATGTATTCAGGGACACTAAACGGTGGGACCAGCAATGTGAGTACTGTGTGCTGCTGGTCAGGAGTTTGGGAGGAAGAAAAGGCATCTTTCTGATCTGGAATAACTCGGCCCTCTGAAAATGATGCTCTCTGCCTGGGAAACTCCACCGAATATGCAGTCTCCGATCCAGGTGCAGCTGCCCCCGCTGGGCAGCGAGACCTTGACTTAGACCTGAAGAGACACCCGGGGCTCGTTTCTCCTCGTCCTGCCAACGCGGAGGCCTCCCCCCGCCTCCAGCCACGACCCCGAGCGGCGCTGAGGTGGAGCAAGAGGGTCTCAGGCGCGGGCCCCAAAGCGGTGCCGACCACAGGGGCGCAGGGGAGCCCGAAGGCCCGGCCGGAGCCCCCGCGGAAGGGGAAGCCCGGGCGCCGCGATGGCGGCCGTTGCCATGACGAGGCTCCGCCCCCCTCGCTGACGTAGCAGTGACGCGCGGCCGGCGGCGGAGGGGCGGGGCGGCGCGGCTCCAAGGCGCCGCAGACACAGTCG
>VXBZ01005965.1:54787-114458 GCA_013399135.1 Heliornis fulica
CTCTGAAAATTACCAGCTCCTGACACAAGACATGATGCTAGTTTAGATGCTAGTGCCTGATGGAGCGTGCTTAGGGATGTGTGCAACTGAATGGTACAAGTGGAGGCAGCAGCTCCCTGTGCACACAGTTTGGGTTAGTGGAGTACTTCAGGGTGCTGATGTAATTGTTGGCAGCTCGGGGGGCACCCCTCCTTTCCTCCTTTGCCCCTGCAAGAGATGATTACCTGAAGTCAGAGTGGGAGCTCACCTGTGGATCAGGGTGAGCATAGTGTGCTGCACCTGAAGATGTTAATACTGTTACAGATCTGTGATGCCAAAACACTTTGCTGTTGCAGATTAGACTGTGGGAAGACACTGGAGAAATGAGAAATCTTTGCATTGTCTTCAAAAGCTTAAAGTGATGTTCCAGCATATCAGCACAGTGCAATGTGTTGTTAGCAAGCTGCATGTTCAGGAAGAAACTTTGCTTTTCATATAGGAAGCTGTTCCCCATCTTGCAGCAGCTTCTCCACCTCCAAGAATTACTTCCCTTTTTCCTGTCATTGTGACACAGCTGAGATCATGGACAAAAGTGAGCTGTTGCTGCTGAATACACTGTTGCTTCTCACATCATCGTGAAGAAGTTGGTGGAATTTAAGTATTTCCAAGTGTTTTTTTTCTCTAAATCTTCGATGGCCCTGGCAAGATGGATGAAAATTGAAGATTAAGAATAGATGGAGATACCTAATCTGCACTTGACTGCAGAAGCACCGATGCCAGCTGCTGCTGTGCTGCTTCTCCTGTGCAACCTGCCACTGTGTGCATGTATATAATAAACATACTGAGTTGTACAAGGGCTGCAAATAGCAAAATGTTTTCCTTCAAGTAGGCACATGCTTTTACTCTGGGTTCAAAAACTGTTTAATAGTACCAAGTAACTCCATGGTGTGAGACAAAATCTGATTTGATGCAATGCAGGGGGATTTTAAGATAAAAACCTATTTGAACTGGAAATAGAGCTTGTTCTTCATTAACTTGCATCTCATACTCTTGTACTTCAGCGAGATACTCTGAATTAGTGGAGAGCTATGCTTAGAATTATTTCAGATATGAGACACCAAACTGATGTGGCTACACAACACACCTTTAAGACTAGATTAGTGATAGCTGTCAGTTAGATCTAGCTAAAAAAGTCTCCTTTGCCTTTGGGGCAGGTTATGGATGTAGGGGCACAAAATGCATCTCAACACAATGCAGAGGTTGCAACTAACTTGCTGAAGCAGTGGCTCATTCTGTAGTGCTAAAGTTTTCAGCATTAGCACAGTCATATAGAAAATATCTTTTCTAGCTCCATAGATGCCTGCAGGAGTTGAGTATTAACACACTCAAAATGTGTTTTATTAATGCTGTAATTATCTGGCAATATCTTAACAGTCAATGTACTTGTAAAGTTAGATTTCTCATAGGGTAAGTTGATGGAAGTAAAGCTTGAATGGAACATAGAGTTGTGGAATTCTCTCCTCCTCACTAAGAGTGTGAGAGAAGTATGGGAAGAGGAAGTATAATTATTTGTGCTAATCAAACTGATGGTGTTACAGATGGATAAACAGAAGTTGTGTGAGCTCTGGAGAGCAGGATGCTGTTGGATTTCTTTTTTAGTTGGTTGGTTGGGTGTTTTGCTCTTAAAATTGCCCAAACCCCTTTCACTTAGTGCTTTCCTTGAGTTTCACTTGCTTTTATTTTTTCTTCTTCTGTAGTAGACCTAACATGTTTTCTTTGAAGCCCTATATAGCTTTACTTTTATTAGCTTTTCTGTGCTGTGCACGTTTCCTATGTGCCAGAAGAATAAATGGGAGAGAGTTACTATGGGGTTTTTGTTAGCATTTGAAGAGAGGCTTTGTAAAACACCTAACTGTGATGAGAAAATGTACAGAGGGTCCCTTTCAACTTGGTGAACTTGATGATGATTCTGTGACTATGAGGTGAAATGAAATGAACCAGAGCCAGGGAAGGAGGTGGTCTTAAAAGTTTCAAGTCTTGCAAGACCTGGGTAAAGCTGCTATGCTGTGTTCTTTGTAAACTAAAGTAACTGTGAAGCAACCTCAAGTTACTGAGATGTTGATGCTTTGTGTAAATTGCTATTCTACCTATATTGCCATTTAACTTCGAAAAATGCAGCAGGATTTTCTGCATTGCTCTGGATTGATGGAGGCACAGAGACTTCCCTGAACACCTGATCTATCCAAGATTGGAGACACCTTCTTGTTTGACTGAAAGACATGTTACTGTTTTATGACAAGAGTGCAAGATTGTCCAGATCAATCTTTTCATTGCTTTGTAGAAAAGAAACAGTTGTCTCCATTCCTACAAAACCTGGAAGTCACCCAAATAACAGCTGTGAACTGGGGTGGATGTGGAGAAACTGCTGTGTGTCTCTTGTTGCTTACTGAGAGATGGTAATAATAGGAAGTAGAGAGACATGTGGGTAGTTCTCAATTTTTTTTCTGATGTTTTTTAAGAATTTGGCATATCCATAGTGATATGGCTCAGTTGCACCAATACCTTGTAACTTTCTAGTGAAGTGACTTCATCTGAGGCTAATAAATGGTGCCTGCAAAAAAAACAAACAACAAAGGAAAAATAACCGGAAGTTGTTTTACTAGGTGTGATCTTAAATTAAGGCCAGGGAGATGAAGAGGTATGGTTTCTGTGTGATGTTTTCCTTAAGCTGTGTGAATGATTGTTTGCATCCTCTGCTGCCACATGGCATATAATCAGACCAAATAAGGAAGCATCTTGCTGCTCTCCCTTAGAGTGAGTGAAAGGGGACCTACTGGGAGAAAGAGAATTTGCTGTGGGGTCTGATCAAAGGGGACTGCAAATCTGGCAAGGCTAAGTGGGAACTATGTATGCTCCTTGGAGCAGTTGCCTCAATGACTTGATGTGTCTTGTGTTTCTTGTGGAAGTTTGAAGGTGATAGTACTGCAGCCATCTACTGGGATTGCTGGCATGGTTGATGTTGTACTGGTCAGTCTAAGTGGAAGAGTGTATTTCTGAGCTAGAATCAAGCCCTGGGGCTTTATTTTTTTATCTGGGGTTGTATTATTCCCTTTATAATACAAATAATTAGGAAAATGTTGGGGAATTTTTATCTGACTTTTCCTCTTGGTCCACAGGTGGCAATTAAAATAATTGACAAATCTCAGCTGGATGCTGTAAACCTGGAGAAGATCTACAGAGAAGTCCAGATAATGAAAATGCTTGATCACCCACACATTATAAAACTCTACCAGGTATGGTTAGTGGTGCCTTTCTTTTTTTCCCTTCTCCCTGTATCTTTTGCTCTTTTTTTTCCCTTCTCCCTGTATCTTTTGCTCTTTTTTTTTCCCTTCTCCCTGTATCTTTTGCTCTTTTTTTTCCCCTTCTCCCTGTATCTTTTGCTCTTTTTTTTCCCCTTCTCCCTGTATCTTTTGCTCTTTTTTTTTCCCTTCTCCCTGTATCTTTTTGTCTTGTGCAAAGAGTTTGCCTGACATCAGTGACTTGTAGCAGACAACTAGTCCGTGGCAAACTCAGCTTCTCCAGAAATGGTGTGTATTGGATAAGTGTTCAAATCTTTTTGCAAGTATGTGATTTATTTTATTTTCCCCCAATCTATGGTGCCAACTAGGCTGACTCTGTTAAATACTTCAGTGAGCCTGCAATTTGCTTAAAGTCAACAGAAGGCTGTGAATTTCATGTTGGTGAAAGACCTGCGTTGGAAATACCTGGTGATGAGACTGCACTGTCTGTTAGTAGATAAGGTACTATGTAAGCTAGAGCAGGGTAGGAATATTCAGCATAATGCACATACAGTGAGTACTGGCTGTGAGGATCTGTGTGGATGTGTTGGCTTTTGTCAGCTGAGTCTGCTCAGAGTGCAGATTGAGGAGTAGCTACAGCCTTTTTTTCTTATCCAAAGATAAGGCATGAGGATATGTAAATCCCAGTTCTGCAGATGTGTTTGTGATGTAAATGCATGCACCAAGCAACAGTTTCCAAAGCACTTTATCTTTCAGCCTGTTTTCCAGGAGGGTGGATAGATCTTTGTTTTGGTTGGACTCTTGCATTTCACTTCTGTTGTAGATACAGGAAAAAATGGCATTTATCTTAAAGTGAATTATGAATGTTGTGGAATTGAATGCATCCCTCCACACTGTGAAGGATGAAAAATTATGGTGCATCAATATGTTTGTATGCAAGAGATACATGTGTGCTTGGTATAACACATACAATGACCTCTGAAAGGTTTTACTTGTGACTTACTTTAGCATGTGCATAGCTTGTAGAGTAAAATAAAGGTTGGTTTCATATTGCTTCCCTTTTGTTCCATTTTCTGTTCCTGCTAGCATGCTGAAATGTTTGAGGCTGCTGACAAGGCTTTCAAGGCTTTCCTGAGAAGATTCCCTTTTGGGGTGGTCTGTTTGTGAGCATGTAATGAATCAGGTGGTGCTGCTGAGATACTCTTGCTTGTTGAAAATAAACCTGGCTCAACAAACAAATGGAACTTAAGTGTGTGAAACCAAACTTTGAGTTTATCTGACATATGTAAAAGGATGTAAACACAAGGACTTGGGCCTGTGTGTTGGAGTTACCCTGAGGAAAGATGAAGATCCTACTTAAGACTTCAGTTTCAGTTTCATCTTATGGGAAAGCACTTGCTTTCTAACATAGTGATTCACTGTGTAGAGATGGACCTGAGGGAGTTAAATTTCTCAATAGCTTAAGTAATATCTGTGGTAAAACAGAAAAATTGTAGAGGAGTGTATGAGAAAAATGAAGTCTGGAGATTACAAGACCACTTTAAGATGAGGCTAATTGTTATATAGTGTGTTTACCCCTTCACTGTTAACCTTGTTTTATCCACTGGTTTTACAGGTTTGGGGCAATTCAGCTGTCCTTATATATATTTTTTAGGATTTGCTTTTTTGTTAAGCCTTCCTCTGGAAGGCTGTTTCTAAGCAGTTTTCTAGTACTTCAAGCTTGCAGAGAAATAAAATGCAAAAATGAAATTCAAGGTGTTTTTGCCTCTGGACAGCCAAGGCTGAGCTATTTTTCTGTGATATTGAAATATCCCCAAAATATACTTAGTGTGGAAATTGCTGTGTTATACTGAAGCAAAGTGCTAAATGACACTTACATCTAAGTAGAGGATTTTTTGCTTTCAGATCAAGTCTGATGCCCATCTGGTGTTGTTTATTGATGTGGGGTTTTTTGTTTAACTAGAGAACTGTTTGTAACAGAGGTCAGGATTAATCCCAGTCCTCTGCTGAATGCCAGTCATCAGCATGTTAGCAAAGTGAAGCAAGAGAATTACTTTAGGACAACTCCTTAAAGGAAAGTATTTAAAGGAGGTGCTGAGGATTGTTTTAGTTGACTGTGGCTGAGAGTCCTGTCCACCATCTCCTCTGTACACTGATTTTTGAAAGTAACTAATGCTTGTTCTTGTGTGTAGCTTGCAAGTGCTATGCTTGAACTTGAGGTAACTCGAAAAAATGTGGAAGATTGTGGTAACTGTATGTGCAAGGCAAGGACTTCTGCATCTTTACAGGAAGAACAAGGAAAATAAGTATCTGTTTGGGGGTTTGTTTGGTTTTTGTTCCTCCTGCAAACAATCTCATGTGCAATTTTTCTGCCAACAGGTGATGGAGACAAAAAGCATGTTGTACCTTGTGACAGAGTTTGCCAAAAATGGAGAGATTTTTGGTAAGCAAGAGAATATTTTCATGTTCAGTGTTTTCCTGTTAACTTCTGAAGTTGGTCAATGGCATTATCCTGCTAAAAGGTCCCTTGGGCTGTAGTGTGTCACTTAAAAAATGAAGGCTTGATAACTGTTACTTGAGAGCTAAGAACTTAAAACTCCTACTGTGTACAGTGACACAAGAAAGATGTTTAAAAGCTACTGAAGTTCTTTAACAGAGGCAGCTTTTTGAACACACAAGTGCAGGATAAACTCCTATCAGCTGGCAGAATTGCCAGATTTTCAGCTTTGAGTTGAGATGGAAAAAAATGAGTGTTCAGCCTGATAATGAAGTAGCCCAGAAAAATATTTCTGGTAGACTTAAGAATCTGTTTCTTGTGCAGTTACACACTGGTTTGTCAGATGTGACCTGAAGTATATTTTCAGGAAGAACATGGGGCTGGAGGGTGTGTTAGGGTGATGATTTAACACTCATAATTACCATTTTATGTTGTTTGTGTTGATTTGTATGGTTAAGCTCATATTAGTTTCTATTTTTTTGCTCAAACCCATCACTAAATCCGGATTTGAGTGTTAAATGTGTATGAAATATTTCTTTAGTACTTCACAATACAATTTTGTCTTGTAAAGCTCATCCTGGACTACAATAGAAATTTCATCCTATTCCTTAAATCAGTGCAGTACAGTTGTAATATGTAAATACTCTGAAGAGACAACACTGTGCTTCCTCAGCCCTTGTGGTGTGTATGATCACTTCAACTGCAGAACAGGAGGGAATCCTTCAGTATTTGGAAGGACCAGAGGAATTGAGCAAGATAACTAAATTTTAATATTTTTTGATGATGAATATGTAAGAGAATGTTTGAATTGCTGTCATCAGCTTTTTACTTCTCACTCCAAGGGTTCTGGAGTGAATAGTACAAGTGATTGCAGGCTCCTGAGGCTGATGTCTTTAGAGATTACACTGAGCATGTGTCCCATGTTATTGTTTGAGGGTTTCTTCAAGCTGTTGAGGCTAGGGTAGTCCTCCTCAGGCAGGGACTTTGTGAGGTTTTTTCCCAGAGCTAGCTATATATAGCAGTGCTCCTTTTTAGGCCACCAAGAAGAAATGTGACATGTGACACTAAGTATTTAAATTAGTTTCATTTTGACCTGGGCTAGTGCCTTTAGCTTTAAAACACAGGTTAGTGATCAAAGTATGTTATCAGTTCCTACACATGTGACAAAATTTGTGTGACCCTGTGTTCTTCTGACCAAAGATGAGCTTGCTTTCCATAAATGTCTTCTCTTAAGGCTGGGGTGATGAAATAGCAATGTTACTTCCATGCTGTACACAGAATGTGGAGGTCTTTTGGTAACCTTGGAATGTCTTGTATGTTTCTCAGGAGTGTGAGTTTGGTTGGTTTTGTTTGGTTTTTGGTTTGTTAGGTTTTTTTGCTCTGAAGGAACAGGATGATTTGCTTTACACTGATAATCATCTGGAAACAATAAGAGAAGGGATTCTGTCCTCTTGCCTTGTAAGCTGGCCTATAACTGTTTAACCCATCATCCTTTCCACTTATTACTTGACTGGGGAGCTACACCATTGGAGGATGTTTATCTCACAGGGTAAGCAGGGACCATGAAATCCTAGAAACTTAGAGCTGGAGGTGACCCATAAGGACCTTCAAGCCCAACTCCTGGCTCCACACAGGACCAGCCAACTCACAGCGTGGGACGGAGCGCGTCGTCCAGATGCTCCTTAACCTCAGTGAAGCTGGGTGCTGGGACCACTGCCCTGGGGAGCCTGTCCCAGTGCCTGACTCCCTTCTCAGGGTGGGAGGGGTCAGGGAAATGCATCTTTTCAATTGGCTTGGTAAAAAATTCTAGGAAAAATTCAGTGGTCTCTGAACTTTGTCTTAATTCTGTGTAATTACATGCAGAACTTTGTATTACACTTGTTTCATTCTGAAGTAGCCCCTTCTGTGCTCTGAGACTCTCCTGTTTGTGGATTCTTTTGATGTATGTTTTGGACACAATTAGACACAAGCAGGTACTGTTGCTTTGTTTAGCAATTGGAGTGAAGTCTTAAAGTAACCTCTGTTGCTTAAAAGCTAATTTCTTGCCTTATGCTTGATACCCAGGCACTCAGAGGGTTTTTTTTTTATGCCTTTTAGTTGCAATAACAAAATTAATTTTGCTGAGAGGGTTTCTCTGAAACTGTCAGTCAACATCCCCAGGCAGAATGAAGTCAGAGGGCAATGGAATAGAGTTCAGTGTGTGGAGGGCCCTGGTGATTGGAGTGCAGAAGAGGTGGAGCCTGGCTGATGTTTTTTTTTTTACACTGGGGAACAGGGGGATGCATGTCATGAAACAGAACTCTAATGTTCAAAGTACCTCCTTGTTTTCTGGGTTGTTTTGTTTTTTGGTTGTTTGTTTTTTTTACACCTTAAAGTCCTTATCACTGGACTGCTTGTGTCATAAGTAGGGGATCATGACCTGTGTAACTTGGATGTAACTGGAAAGTAGAAAAGCAGGGCACTATTTTAAAAAGTAAGATTGAAACTGCATGAGCTTTTCATCCTTGCTGTCCTGATCCTTCTTTGGTTGTATTGCATTTACTGTGTCAAGTCTAGCAGTGTGAGACATAACATTAATTTTCAAACAATATGTACAATTCAGAAACAAACATTTCTTATACAAAAGAGCAACTACCTTCATCATGTAAAGTAACTAGTGGTGTAAGACTGCTATGGTTGTACAAATGGAAAAGTGCTGTTACAGTTTTCTGAGCACTGATATTGGAAACAAGCAATAACTGATGGTTAAATGGTGCAAAGTGACCTAAATTCTGTTCTGAATGTGTTTTTGTTCTCAAACCAAACATTACCAAGAAAAGATTTCCTTAGTTTCAGAAGGTAACTACATATTGCAGAACCCTGCCTCATACAATAATGAAGACAGTTGAAATAAATGTTGTAGAGCATGTCAACATGAGCACTAAACCATAAGGAGATGTGCTTGGTAGTATCAACCTCTGCACTTACCATATGAATTGCTCAGCATCTTGTGTCTAAGAGGAGAAGAAACTTGAGCTATTCCCAGAAATGCTTCCACATGAAGGAGACATTGAGGTATCAATTTGATTTCCTAAAATGTTGGTATTTAGTTAGGTCTGTACCTGCAAGAATGTAGCTGGTCCTGGGTGCTTTCATCCATGTTTGGAGCAGAAATGCAGAAGGCTGGACAGGAAAGTGTTGGAGCAGTTACCTGCTTTGTCCCAGTCTTGGCACAGGCTGAGCTGCAGCATTCTTGGAAAAAGACCTGGAGAGACAGATTCAGTAAGTTACCCAAAGTGCTTCAGGATCAGAGTTTTTACCTAATTACAAAGGTTCTGCTTTTTAATGTAGATTGTCTTAGCTGAAATTGTAGCTAAATGCTATAAACTCTGTTGTTAGGCATTCCCAAAGTTAGAAAGATGGTGTGTATCTCCCTGCATGGCATTATTTGTTCCCTACCAAGTTTGACTCACCTGAGTTATGTCTTAACTACCTTACAATGAACCCAGGTCACAGAAGAGCTTGGAAGGGAGTTGTAGACAAAGTCTGGTCAGGAGCAGAGTCAACCAGAGCTGCTCTGTGTCACATCCCTTCCTGGCCCAGACTGGTAACAAGGACTGACCTGGTTCAAGTGCAGCACCTGCATCAGCTTGTTGTCCTTTACTGTGTTTGTACTGTACCTCTGTAACAGAGCCTTAGCATAGCAAACTCAAAATGTACATCATTGCCCACTTAAAGGTCTGTATTTTAAATTAAAATCTTTGGCCACTGGGTTTGCCCTGTGCAGACCACTAAATATAGTGGAATACTTAAGCCTAAGGTGCTTTGGAATCTCTAAGTCCAGACAGGCTAGAGGCACAGAAGCAAATAACAGCTTGCATTCATTATTTGCTGCTTTGCTAACAAATGATGAATTAACAGCTTCAAGGGCTGGGTTGCATTCAGTGTCATTTAGTTTGTGCCTTTGGGATCTGACTTCACTAACAAGCCTTTGGGATCCCACTTCACTGACAAGCTAAATATCACTCCATCATAAAGTCACTGACAAATCACACTATCATGTGATTTGTCAGTCACTTTATGATGGAGTGATATTTAGCTTGTAAATATTATGGTTTGCCCTTACTGCCAGCCTTTTGTTTGTTCTTGGGTTTTGCCAAGTTAAGCCAGCAGAAAGTGTATTAAGAGTTAGGTAGGTTAGAAGCTCTAAGGAAAGTTACAGATAAGCCTGAAGGTGATTCTCAGCCCTCTACAACACTCTGTGCCATATTATTCAAGTTCTGGGGTCCCCAGTACAAGACAGACATGGACCTGTGGGACTGAGTCCAGAGGAGGGCCAGAAGGTGATCAGAAGGCTGGAGCACCTCTCTATGAAGACTGCCTGAGGGTGTCAGGCACTTAGCCCGGAGAAGGCTCTGGGGAGACCTCATAGCAGCTTGCCAGTGCCTAAAGGGGTTACAGGAAAGCTGGAGAAGGACTGCTAACAGGGTCAGGGAGGGACTGGACAAGGGGGAGTGTCTTTAAGCTGAAGGAGATGAGATTAAGATTAGATATTGAGAAGAAGCTCATGGCCATGAGGGTGGTTGGCACAGGTTGCCCAAAGAAGCTGTGGCTGCCCTTAGGCTCCTGGCAGTGTTCAAGGCTGGGTTGGATGGGGCTTTGGGCAACCTAGGCGAGTGGAGGATGTCCTTCACCATGGCAGGGGGTGGTACTGAGTGGCCTTTGAGGTCCCTTCCCACCCAAACCAATCTAGAATCCTTTTTGGAGCACTGAGATTACATAAGTAGGTCAGAATATACAGTCAATAGTTTTACTTCCAGTTTTTGTCACAGATTCTTCCAAAGAAACACAAGTAGCCTCAAGAGCTCTGTTACATGGTTGTCACATTTGACCTTGCAGGGGCAGCAGTTTTAACCTGTTAACCGAGTTCAGACAGAAATGTTTCTGCCACCTGGTCTGTAAACAAAGTTCATGGGACTTTCTCTATAAATGATAATTACAAGGGGCTGAGAGCAGCTCCAGCAGCTTAGTACTGGGCATGCTGGTTTTTGTTGAACTGGAGTGCTAGTTGCAGTGCAGCAAATGGTTGGTGTTTGCTGCATGTATAGCCTTGCCTATGCTCACAGGGTACAATATCTACAGGCATTTGCTGTGATTGTTAACTGCATTCTTTGCAGCATGTTGAAGGCAATTCTGAAACCACCCCAGCAGTTGATTCTTTGATTTTTATGCTTTGTAAGGGGGAACAGAATTGGCTGTAGAAGCTGGGTTTATCAAGATGCATACAACTGCTGTTTCACTTGGGTTTGTTCCTGACCATTAACAGTTTCAGAGCTGTCGTTTGTTTCAGGGCTAGTGGTGGTTTTTGCAACATAAATATGAAAACAAAATGTTCTTTCTGCATAGGATGCAGTGAGGACAAGAGAGAGGTCGGGGTGGGTGCCTTGTGGGTAATTGACTTCTTTCTAGAGGAAAAAAAAAAATGCTTGAAGCTTCCACACAGCCTCTGTTGAGGCTTCACAGGGAGAAATGTGGTGTAAAGCGTGCATGAATTGATGAGGCTAAAGCTTAAAAAGTACATGTTGAAGCCAGTAATTCCAAGTATTTCCCATTCTACAGGAATTCTGTTATGTGAAACTGTTTATCAGAACAGTCAGGTAACTGAAGGAAGAAACAGAGAGCAGAGTTTCTTTCCGTCGCTGGTTTTTCTTGCTCCCGTTTTTCTGTTCTTCTGGAGGGGAGGCTGAGAGAAGAATGGTTTGGAAACAGAGCTTAACTGCAACGCTTTCTGTGTTTCCTAGGGCTAATTATTTGAGAGAAATCACTTGGTTGCATGCTGTCTAATCCATTTAACCCTGTGGTGTTTTAACAGATTACCTGGCGAGCCACGGCCGTCTAAGCGAGCCCGAGGCCCGGCGCAAATTCTGGCAGATCCTCTCAGCGGTGGAGTACTGTCATGGCCGAAAGATTGTTCACCGCGACCTGAAGGCCGAGAACCTTTTGCTTGACAACAACATGAACATCAAAATAGCAGGTGCTCAAAATGTGGATGATATTCAGTGCCACCTTATTGTGATGAAGGCCATTCAAGTAGTTCATTTGCTGCTGCCCAAGATATTCTGCTGTGCTTTGGGTACAAAAAAATCAGTAGTAATACATGTAATATTTTTTTGTTTTATGGATATCACAGAGCATAAGGCTAAAATAATTCCTAGATTAGCTCTATTATATTTTCAGGAAAAAGGAAATAACTTTTAGTTATAGTTTGTTGTTTTGGGGTTTTTTTGTGGCTGTCTCTAAGGCTGCCAGATGTTCAGGTTAAAACACAGTTGATCAAATAACTTCTTTCAAGTCTAGAAAAAATAAAAATGGAAGCCTATTGATTTTTTTCTTTTGCATGCATGATTTCATTTTAATTATAAATTTAGACTCAGCAGATGTTGCTTGTAAGGGAAATAATTTTGTTGGTTGTCAACTCATTATAATTCCGTGTGTCCTTCCATACTGACTTAAGCCCAGCAGCACTTGAAATGAGAAAGCTAGATAACTTCTTGATTTGGAGGACTATTGAACTTAAGTCATCAGTAATATGGGAGCAGGAGAGGAAGGCTAACTGCTTAAGGAGCTGGTTTGTGTAGGAGCAAACTTTCTAGTTCTGAGGAGGAAGAGTCAATAGGCAGCCAATCAGGCTGAGAGGCTTCAAGTGATAAAACATTTCTGAGTTGTGTATCACTGCTGGATTATTTTACCCTTGAATTTCCTCTCTGGGATTTCTGAAATGGACAAACTGAAAATATATTTTGATCTCTAATGCTTTCTGTAAGGATAAAAGTGTACAAAAGTGTTACATGTGTCAGCTCTCTAGAAGATGCACTCCTCCTTGTCTAGTGTATGAAGACCTTAAAGATTTGACAGGAGAAGTTAACACCTGTGTAACTGGTTAGTGTCTGTGTCACAAAGAGTTCCTTCTCCCTCCAAAGCCCCTGCTTTTCTCTACAGTGCTACAGCAAACATTGGGAAAGCTAGGCAATTAATTCTGAGGATTAACTTTGCCATTATGAAAAATCTTTTAAATCCTTTCAAGCCAGCTCTATCAGAATGGGAAATCTACACAGTCTTTTTCAATGAGCACTTTCCTTCGAGATGAAAACGATTTCTTGAGTAAGAATTTTACCCTTTTTAAACAGAGGGTGCTGACTTGTGGTTAAATGAGGCTGGACTGAAATGTAATAGGTTTGTGTTAATATCAATCAAATGGAAGAGATAGAATAAGGACAAGAAACCAGATCTTGACACAAGAGTGAGAGCTTTGATAGACAGTTATTTTCTAAAGGATATGAGGTAGTTGGGAGTGAAAGCCCCAAACTTATATTTTAGCATAAGTGACGTAACATGAGGTATTAATCAGATAAAACATCCACTGAGAAGGCTGTGACTGAAGAATGCCTTACCATGCAGCCTCCATCAGGTCTGACATCAAATTTGGTTTTAGCACAAGCAAGGAAAAGCTGCTTTGTTCTTCTCAATGTATTGCCTGTAGATAGCTGGATTGTTCAGGAACCCTTTAAGTTCTGCTGTTGCTTGAAGGCATCACAGGAACTGGATTTCAGTTACTGATCATCAAATCAGTGACTGATCAAAAAAAGGCTGTCATGAAATAAAACTTCTTGTCTGTACAGTGGCACATCTGTGCATTAGCACAAACCTCTGCTGTAGCAAAGCTTTTACAGCTTTGAATAGAGGACAGAATAGTGAGCTTCTCTCTGTGTACTTCCAGCCCCACAAAACTGACAGCATAAGATGCCTTGTAGATGTCTGCAGAAAGCATGCCATCTTGCTGGTAAAGCTGCTGGGTTTGAACCAGATCAGGTAGGAGACTGTTATTTTGAAGTAGGTTGTAGTGCTGGTTTGTCTTGCTGGTGGACAGTAAAATATGCATTGACGTCAGAGCTGGCTGATCAGCATTCAGTTCATGAAGTGGGTCAGGTTTGTTTCTAACACACTGGTACCTTGCTGTTATCAGCACCTCTCCCCTGATTATCTCCTTTGCTCATATCACTATTACAACAAAAGATCCACGTGGCTCTGGGAAGTCAGGCAGATTGAATTCTGTTGGCAGTTTTAGAAGAATGGATTAATTACAGCTTTGAAGCTAGCATCCCTTCTAAAGGATTTTTCCAAGCACAAATTAGACACTACCTCATATTGCTAGATGCACAGCAGAAGTTGGAGTGGCTCTGGCAGGGAGCTTCCATTTCCCAATTGCAAAAGGGTCTGAAATCTTCAGTCAGTTTCCATTTTTAACGGGAAAACAGATGATGTATGTTGAAAAAAAATTATACCTTCTAAACTCAAGATTATTCTAAAGGGGGTAATGAGATTGAGAAACAAAATACCACAAATGTTGAGTGCCAATATTTGCAGATTGCACAAACACAGTTTATTCAACTGAACACAATGCTGCAAATGATGGTAGTTTTTAACGTGCAGATTCAGGCAAATGGGAAGAAGATAAAGATCACTCCATTATATAATCTCAGTCCTCTGGTAACGAGTCCAATTTCAGTCTTTTTAGAATTCTGTGGCTGGCATATGTTTTGTTGAGGCCTGGCACGTTTTTCCATTAAACATCAGTAGTGTTCCTGAAGTCCCTTTCTCTGGAATGAGAACTGTTCCTTAGGTTAAAAGCTATTACCATTAATGGTCATGGTAGATAAGCAAACAAGGTGGATGGGGAAAGAGAGACAGCAAAAGACTGGTGGGATTTTTTGTGTTAAATTGACTCCTGGCCATTCTAACACTCTAAAAAGTGGGATGTCTAAACTGACAGAAAAGTAATTAAAATTGAAGAAGCCAAATGGATCAAACATCCAGTGTCATAAGTTGTGAATTTTTTCTTTTAAATGTTTTTCAAGGATGTGATTGAATCTTGATTTCTTAAGAAATGGTTTAACATCATATAAAGGCAGAGGTGTAGAAAGTGTAATTAAAACAAAAAGACCATACCAATTGATGTACTCTAAAAAATAATGCTGATCTCCCTACACAGGTGATTATTTTGTCCAACAACAGATTATAACTGGATTTCCAAAGATAAGAACAGATAGCCAAAATATGCAACACTGAAAAACAGTGTAAAAGTCTTACAGGACATGAAAAAGTCCAGTATGAATGAGCAGGTATCTGGCTTTTATTGTGCTTTGTATTGTCAGTGCATTCAGAAATTCATAACTGAAGGATATTAGTGTTCCTTTCCCGTGGAGAGTGGAAGGAATTTAAGTTTTATGACTGCAGATCAAAGACAGAATGAAGGAATCATTTTCCTGGTTTACAAGACACTCTTACAGAAGGCACATGGACTCGTGGGGAATTTCATAGAGGGTCAGATCCATCCCTTGTGCTCATGCCTACCCCCAGACCTCAGCAGCCAGTATTGTTGTATTAGTCCTTACACAGAGTACATCCTTGGCTACTCCTTCTAATATTGATTTAGAGATCTTTCATTCATGGATTTGCCTCATAAAACTTAGTTGTTTCTGCTGTCATAGGACCATCAGATGCAAACCAGTTGCTGCTGTTCCACCCAGTCAGACACTATCTTGACAGTGTAAACTCTGTAATTCTTTTGCTTAGGGGACACAGCAAAGACAACAGCCTTGCAAGGATGGTGCCATGTAGTTCTAAGATGTTGCTGGTCTTGAGCTACTTTTGGTAACCATAACTAAAACTATTACATGTTATAAAAACAATTGGAAAATAAAAAAAAAATCCTACTTGTAATGTACACCTGAAGCTTCTCTTATATTGAACAATCATATATTGATGAGGCCTTATTGTCATTTGCTGTTCAGATTTGTTCATATTTATTTTTTTGGAGTGGCTGCCACATGTTGACATTAACCCAATAGCCAATCTAAATCCAGTCTGGGTAGGCAGAATTCTACTTTCTCAGGAATTGAAGTCTTGTGTCTTTTCAAGCAGGTCATGCTTTCTAGAGCTGTGCTTATGTATATATATATGTACTAGTATATGTATATATGTATGTACCTGTGAATCTAATAGGAAGATTTGCAAGGGTGACACCTGAGTAGGAGGTGCAGATCAGAGATAAAGATTGATATATATCTGCAGTACTAAGAGGATGTTGAAAATGTGACAAATTCGAGGTAAGTGAAGGGAGATATCAGATTTAATGACACCTACACAGATGGCAAAATGCTTCTGAGAAGAAATTGCTTCACACCTCCTAAAGTATTATCAGTGTTGCCAAACCAGTTATGTGTGAAGAAAAGAATAAGAAAGGTCACAACAGAAGTCCAGTTGTGGTAAGGAAGAGGCAGGTGACCTACAGCAATGGTGGGACTTTGGTAGATGCTTCCCTCTCGATTACCATGGCTGAAGTTGAAGTTGTTTCAGAACTGAAAGAGGATGTAAAAGGAAGGATAGCACAAATGTTACACTCAGTGTTTCCTATGTAAACTTGGAGCCTGACCTTGGCCATTTGCACCTCAGAGTAGGGTGTCATGCCAGGATGCCATTGCGTAACTGTCCATGCAACTGTTGGCCTTCTGTGTGCTTGCAGAGCATGACACTGTTACGGGTCTCTTGTGTGGTCTGACCTTCAAATAGCCTTTCCAGCATTGTAGTCTCCTTACTGATAGGCAGTGGGGCTGCTCTTTGATTATGGACAAGTCCCAAAAGTTCATTGCTCTGAGACTGGATTGTCTGACTTTGAGCTACACTGACCTTGGACTGACGTTGGAGGTTTAACCTCTTGAGGGTTCCACCGGTACCAGGTACGTTCAGTAATGTAAGATGTTTTCTTGTAGTGATGTTAATTATCAGGAATAAAATAGTAATTTAGAGACATCAGGTTAAAAGGGTAGAATTATGTGTAAATAACCCTTTGTTAGCAGGCAGGACACAGATAGATAAAGCTCTTAAGGAGCTAGAATGACTGTAGGTCTGATTTAATCAATCACTGTTTCCAGTAACTCAGTCACTCACATGTGATAAGGGACGTGGATAAGGGAAGAGCATCTGATATCATTACCTGGGCTTGGTAGAAGCATTTTACACTGTCCTGCACAACATCCTTGTCTCTAAGTTGGACAGATAGAGCTTTGACAAAGAATTGGCTGGATAGTAGCACTTGAAGAGTTTCCGACAGCATCTCGATGTCCCAGTGGAGACGAGCGATGAGTCGAGTTCCTCAGAGCTTGGTATTGGGTCTGGTGCTTTCTACCATCTTTGTTGGTGACACAGAGGGTGTGATTGAGTCCTCCCACAGTGAGTTTTAAAATGACACCAAGCTGTGTGGTGTGGTTGCCACACTGAATGGACATTGCCATTCAGGACTGTGACTGGCTTGAGAGGTTCACCCATGTGAACCACTTCAAACACAACAAGGCCGAGAGCAAGTTACCTGCATGTGGGTCAGGGCAACCCCAAGCACAGCTACAGGCTGGGCAGAGAATGGATTAAGACCAGCCCTGAGGAGAAGGACTTGGGTGTGTTGGTGGAAGAGCAGCTCAACATGACCAAGCAATGTGCACTTGCAACCCAAAAAGCCACCTGTATCTCGGACCACATCAAAAGACGCGTGACCAGCCGGTGAAGGGAGGCGATTCGCACGGCCAGATTGGATGGGGGCTTGGGTAACTTGGGCTAGTGGAGGGTGTCCCTGCCCCACAGGGGTTGGAACTAGATGATCTTTAAAAGTCCCTTCCAGTCCAAACTGTTCTGTGATTCAGTTTGACCTAGAGTTTATCTTTTTAGAAATCCTCATATTTCTACTCAGATTGTTTAAATAATTGAGCCACCAAAAGCCACTGTACTGCCCTAGAAGTTGATTATAAATCAAATCTGATAAGATAATGACGTATTTTTTAGTATGTTTTGAAGTTATTTATGTGCCAGAGCCTCTTTACCCAGCAGTTCATTTAAGTCCAAAGGCTCTGATCATCATCTTTCTTCAGTAGATTCTCATGAATTGTTTCTTCCAAACTGAAGCCATGGGCTGCAGCTCCTTATTTGTCACTGGGATCACTTTACCAGATTTGATATCAGGTAAGCCCTGTAGTTCTGGTCTTGAAGGGAGGGTGACAAGGCTCTCTTAATAACCCAATCAGCTTTCCTAGAACAGACATCTGCTTGTTCAGAACAAAAGCATTTTGTGGAGGAAGAAAAAAAAAAAAGGTAGAACTGCAAGGATATGAGAGGTTCCTCCATTGTGTGAATGCACATAATGGGTATGGTTAGTTTGAGATGAGATGTGAAAAGGATTCATCTACCAACTGTGGGTGATACTGAAGAGTTCATGGATTGGATTACTCCAGGTGAATCTTACACATGAAGTGTTAAGGACCTGAATATTTGAAGAATTTTTTGCTGTAAAAGAATTGGTATGCCAAGATTCTACTGACTTTAGTGTATTGCTTTTATTGGTAGCCCCTTATAATAACTTTGAATGTGTATTTTCCCATAGGATTTTTGAACTTCCCAGAAAAGAGTAGGAATGTTCTATTCCATACCCTCTCTGCTGTGTATTAGACATGGGTGTCCTAAAATTACTCCTGTGACGAGCCTTTATCTTCACACAAGGATTCCTGCAGCAAATGGTGCAGTTGTCAGCTGTCTCTGGGAATGTGTCCTATGGAGCTGCACTGAGGCACTTTGGGATCACTTCCAGGACAGCTAAAGATCAGATACCCTTTATTTCTGCACGAGGAATCACAAGAACAGCTTGCTTGGCAAGCAGAGGGGTTTAGCTCTTGTCATTGCAGCAATTACTGGACTTTACTGGAGTGGCCAAGAAGCCAGAGCATTTACCTGCCCATCTGTGTGCAAAGCAAGACTGAGTTTTCACAGTATCTGCAAATCCAAGTCAGAGGTTTTCCTGGGTCAATAATTGCAGGGTTAGTGCTATCTGGGAAAAGTTTGATGGCCCAGTATGGAGTTATCTGTAATGGGCTAGCTCCTGACCTGGTTTCTTAAAGGAGTCTAGACAAATAATGAGCAGTCTCTTGGCTGCTCTGGGTTAGACCTAGAAGTTTCAGGTGTGTGGTCAGGTAGTTGAAAGTAAATCCAGCCCATTTTCCTATGTGCTCAACATGATCTTGCTGCTGTTAATTAAGCCAGTATCTTTATCATCCAATCACGGGCTAGCCTGATTTTATCCTACTTAATTTTACACTTTGTCTTATATGAAAGCAATTTCAGAAATGTCTAATAATAGATCTTTGAAGAATCACTAGTTTGTCAAATAATAGTCAATTTCTGATCAGTTTTTGAGAGGGTGATGAATGTTTACATATGGCACTGAAACTCAGCACTTCCAGGTATACCTGATGTATTTGGGTCACTGGACTGAGATGTGCCCAGAGCATGTGATGTACATTAAAGGTGGTGCAAAGTTTGCAGCAGAATCACAGCATCAAATTTCAACCTCTGGAAATGTTGAGGCAAACCAGTAGAATGTCACTGGTTTTTATTTGCTGTTTAGGAGAATGACCAGGCACTTAGTTATGCTTGACCCTGGCCTGGATCAGTCACAGATTTGTTAGTGAATTTGAGCTGGTCTATTAACTTCTCCCTTCCAGTGTCCTCATCTGTAAAACTGGTATGGTGTTTCACACCCAAAAAGCTCTGGTAAGAGGTCCCATCTTCATGATCAATACCTTGAAGTTCCTATATACAAAGAGCTGCATTATGCATGTTGCAAAATATTTAATTATATTTTTTTTTTGTGGAAGACCACCACTGAGAACTGGTGTGAGGTTAGACATTTATATTGGTTAATTTAGCTGTTCCATCAAGATTATCACAAGTGAGCTTTAGAGGAAGGGAGGATAAAATGAGATCAGGATGACATTGATTTTGTGTATATGGCTGTGGCAGATTTGCAGTTACTGGTTCCTTAGCTGAATCAAATGGACTAATACAAGATATGTAAAAAAGGCCAGTTTATATGATGAATGTCCCCAGTAACATCACTGCTGAACAGAATAGTGACTGCTTTTATCACCTTACAGTGTGTGTTACCCACTGTCAGAGAGCTCCATACAGAGAGCTGGATGGTTGCATAGTCTTGATTCTCTATTATTCCTAATTAGTGCATTTCATTACAGAAAACTAAAAACATCTGCTTATATTGATGGTGTACTGTAACACAATGGAGAGTCAGCAGTGTGATGCAGTAAGGAAGGAGAGGGGAGGAAGGTAATAAAGAGGTAGTCTTTGTAATAACCAGTTGTACACAAAGATTTGGAATCTAAGTCTTTTAGATTTTTTGCTTGAAATATGTGTTGACCCTTGTAGTTAAAATAATTAATGAAAACAGGGAAAAGACCTATGAAGTTGTGCTGCTTGTATATGTTTCCCAGTTTCAGGTGTAGGTGTTAAATCAGTGGGTGGTGTTGCAGAAGAAGCCACAAAAAATGATCAGGAGAGCTTGAGCACCTCCCTTGTGAGGACAGGCTGAGAGAGTTGGAGTTCTTCAAATTTGAGAAGGATCTGAGGAGACATTCTTGTGGCTCCTCACTACTTTAGAGCTGGCTTATAAGAAAATCAGGAAGAAACTTTTTAGTAGGGTCTGTTGGAACAAGACAGAGGATAATGGTTTTAAATTAAAAAAGGGTAAATTCAGACTAGGTACAACAAAGAAATTTTTTTGCAATGAAGTTGTTAAAAAACTGGAACAGGTTGCCCATAGTGGAGGTAAATGACTCGTCCCTGGAAATATTCAAGGTCAAGTTGGACAGGGCTCTGAGCAACCTTATCTAGTTTAAGAGTTCCTGCTCATTGCAGGAGGGGTTGGACAGATGACCTTTAAAGGTTCCTTCCAACCCAAACTATTCTTTGGATTCTATACCTTATGACATGCTAAGGAAAATGGAGAAAGAGAGAGAGAGAGAGGAAGGAAGGGAAGGAAGGAAGAAAAGGAAGGAAGAAAGAGCTCTAAAAACATCCTTAGTTCTGGTGTTCCTAAAATTCTGCTTCTACCTATATACATTTGTCATAAGAAGAGTTCTATCAAAAGAACTGCTGGAGCTCTTGTGTTCTATTAGCAAAGCAAGCAAATGCCTTTACTGTTAAGCTCAGTGCAAGTAGTCCAGTTTCCATACCACTTCTCTAAACCAGTTTGAGGTTAACTGGTAAGTTTTCAGTTTGTATCTCTGTATTGCTTTGATTTCTGTGGTTTTGTAGCTCATGGTGTATGGTGAGACAGACAAGTTCCTACCTCTGATTCCACAACTTGTGCAAATAGAAGTAAATGAAGTGGTACCAGCAGAGCCTCCACCTGTCTGCTAACCACTGTGTTTATCAGCTTTGCTCTCTGCTCATCAGTGCCACATTGTATTAACATACCTCTAAGGTATTCAGTGCTTGATAGTATTAAATCAACAGCCTGATTACTGTTTATCAGTACTGATGACTTTCACAGGATTCTTCCAGCCACACTAGCATGCAGTATCTACAGCAGGAGCCTGGCAAGCTACAAAGGTAAAAGCATTATCACCTTAAGAAAAGAAACTGTGTAGTTTGCTCTGGTGTGAAAAAAAGTGTCAGGAAATACTTAAATGGTTCTTCACAGAGAAGCAGACCCATGCTGAACATAACCAGTGGAGGTGTTCTTGCTGGACAGCCTTTGCATGTTGCTTGCTAGTGCTCTACTCTGTTTCCTTTGGAGATACACCAGACCCATTAGTTGAAGCCAGTTTGCCTGAAAGCTTTAAGTCCAAAGAATATCCCTCTACTCTGCCCTCGGGAGACCTCACCTGGAGTACTGTGTCCAGTGCTGGAACCCCCAACACAAGAAGGATATGGACCAGTTGGAGAGGGTCCAGAGGAGGCCACAAAGATGATCAAGGGGCTGGAGCACCTTTCCTATGAGGACAGGCTGAGAGAGTTGGGGCTGTTGAGCCTGGAGAAGAGGAGGCTCCGGGGAGACCTTCTAGCGGTCTGCCAGGACCTCAAGGGGGCCTCCAAGAAAGATGGGGAGAGGCTGTTCAGTAGGGCCTGTTGTGACAGGACAAGGGGTGATGGGTNTTGTCCTTGTTACCAACTCACCCTCCTTGAGCACAACTCCCTTTTTGCTTTAGTATTAACATTGGTTGTCACAGAGGTCATAAAGGGTGGCCTGTAACACAGCCAGAAAGGACAGGACAGAGCGGTGCTGCCGGGAGCAGGAGGGAGAAGTGTAGCCTTCACTGAATTCCATGAGAAAACTCCACTAGACTTAAGTGGAGCAAGTGTTTGGACTTCTGATGTTGTGTTCAGACACTGTGCTGCAGTGGTTCTCATTAAAACCCTGAGAACTGCAGGATCTGGTCTATGAAGAGGTCCTAAGGCACCTGTAAAAGCACAGTGGGAGGCAAGATCACAGCTACAGATCAGAGCACCAGGGAGTGGTAGCAACTGCCTTAAATTCTGCTTTTTGAAAATAATCAGGTTCAGTCATTAAACCAGCTTCATCAATATTAATGCTATTTGCTGTATTGTTCTAGTGGGGAAAAAAAAAACCCAAGAAAACCAAACCAACCTGGGAGACCAGCAACAGCAGAAGCTAAAAAACATTTCATCAGACTTTTGGAGTTAATGTCTTTACACAGTAGTGGCTGCCAGTTGCTTTTCACTGTTGGAATATTACAAATTGTGACTAATACTGAAGTTGTCCCATGGAACCCATTTCTGTTCCCATATTAAGCCATTAAAACAACAACACAAAAAAAAAAAATTAAAATAACTGCTTAGTTGTGGAGTGGTGAAATTCAGTTCTATCCTGAAAGGGCTGTGGACAATCCAGTAGCAGAGTTTTCCTCCAAGCCAAAGGTTCTGTTTTCCCATGCTTGTTGCTTTTGACACAGTTCCTTCCATCATCAAAGTTGATGCTTGTTTTGTCAAAAATTGCTGCCTATTCAAGGCTAGAGAGCACCTAAGGAAAACTTGGGAGATCTCAGATCCAGTACTGAACCTTAGATACCTCTTGGCAAGGAAAATATCTCATAGGTATGCATGACTGTCAGTGTGTTGAATCTTTCTGATAATCTGTTTATAAACTTTGATTTAGAAAACTGGTAAAAGTTTATTTCAAGCTGCTGCAGGTTGTCAAGTTTTGCAGTGTTTCAATAATTGCACAGTTGTCATTAAAATAGCAGTGTAGGGCTTTGAGCATCCCAGTAAATGTTTTCAGTGGGAGTACTGATAAAAGGCTTTGTGATAGAGCCTTTAATGAATCAAAGTGAGCTTTCAGCTTCAGTCCACGCTTTTAATTACTCTTTGTCATGCCAGTGGAGTTTGGAGTGATTTCCCCAAGCCCTTAATTTCTCAACAGATTTTGGATTTGGGAATTTCTACAAGAGTGGCGAGCCCCTCACGACGTGGTGTGGAAGCCCACCGTATGCAGCCCCAGAAGTCTTTGAAGGACAGCAGTACGAGGGACCCCAGCTGGATATCTGGGTATCATTATTCTTTTTTTTAACTGGATTCAAGTCAGCTTTTAGGAACCTGCTACAAAGGAGTTACCTTTCATTTTTCTTAAGCTGCAAGCAAGCTGTTCTTCAGCCTTTTCCTTGAGTGTTATAAAATGCCTCTTAATATTGAGTGGAATTGAAGTTTCCTATCCAGGTGGCTATTAAATGTACACACTAGGTGTGTGTTAACACACTAGAGGACAAACTGGAGCTCCTCCAAAAGCTCTTCTGATTGAATGCATGAGCTCTGCTTTTTTCTGTGCATTTAGTATCGTCACTGTTTAGTGGGAATCAAACTTATAAGGTTTTAAGTTGTTGATGCACTTAAAGGGATTCTGGGCTACTGAAACACAGGAGAGATGATGACTGCTTCCCTCTTTGAGCTGAAAACAAGCACATTTGGCCACAGACATTTCTACTGCAGGCAGCTACAAGTTTTTGAGCCTGTGTGTCTTCATGTGTACTGCTCTTACAGAGGAGCACAGAGACTGCAAATCACATCCTTACGCAGTGGAAGAGGGAGTAAAATCAACTGAAAAGACACTGCCTTTCAGTCTTAATTTGGTTTTACTTGGGGTTTCTTGTTTGCTTATTAATATTAGTGTCCTGGTAGTTGTCCTGACAGATTCATATCCTAAAGAAACCAGAGACACTACAATGTGGCAGGCTCTGCTCTGGCATCAGGTTTGCAGTGATAATACTGCACATGGCGTGAGAACGCAGGCACTGACATTTTGGTCAGAGCCTCTTACACAAACAGGCTGTGGATGCTGAGTTACCTTTCAGCTGCTAGCCTCATTTAAATTAATCTAATTGCTTCAACAGATAAAGCCTGTGGCTTTCAGATACATGTATTTGTATGCATGTATTTCTGCATATACATACATGTGTATATGTAGCTTGTTGGGTGGATTTTCTATTTTTTCTTTAAAAAAAAGGCTGCAGCCTCTCTGTACCTACAGTAACTGGTACATAAATGTACAACAGACCACAGCTAACAATCTGCCTGCCCACAAAAGCAGTGCACATGTGTGTAGGTTTAAGATAAAATCATCAGCTTCTTCACTTACCCTCTCAGATGAGTTAAGGAATAGGTCTGCTGAAAGTGCTAAGCTTGCAGAAGAAAAGCAACAATCCACAGTTGGCTTTTTGGCAAGTTAGAGAAGGAAGTGCCTTTTAAAAACAGATATTTACTTTTAAAATATCTGTGTACTTAAAAAGTTATAAGGTGAGTGTTGAATGCCTGCTTTTTTCCACTTTGAGAAATCCTTAGGCTGTGCTTCTCTATGCCAACTGATTGGCACGAGGGTCTGATGTGGTTATTTTATCTACTGTGGCTTTTTTTTTTGCACATACTGCAAGACTGTTTCCACTTGCAGTGCCAATTAACTCCTATGTTTTCAAAAAATAGTCTGGCAGTTGGTAGAGAGCTCTTGCCCAGATTGTCTCCTCTTGCTGACGTTAAATAACCGCTGATGCTCAGCACTGCACACAGCAGTACAGAATTATTGGTGTTTGGCTCAAGTGGTCTGTTCACAGAGTTACCAGTGTGCCTCTTACCAGGCTTTTGCAAATCAGTACATGTTAAAGGCTGGAGTTTCTTATTTTGAATGGCTGCTGTTTGAGGTTTGTTTGTTTGAACAACATTGAGATTCATTAAAAGTATATCTAATTCTCACCTGAAGTTGGGGCTCACTTTTCAGGTATCATTCAGTCACCTGCGTGGAGCTTCCTGCTAGCAGCCAGAGTCTCTAACCCATTACAGTTCTGCTTACCTGCTTATCAGCTCAAGGTACTGCAAGCCTAGCCATTTTGGGGTTAGCTGAGTGTTCTTAATGTTTAGGGACCTTCAGAAAGCAAACTCCTCTTTGTATAAATTTCCTGTTGCTCCAGAAGATAATTTTAATCTTTCCTGTGACAGGATTTGGCTAGCCAATCTCAGAAACTTTCCTCACAGCTTGAAAACTGAAATGAGTGTTCTCTTTCTTACAGAGCATGGGTGTAGTTCTTTATGTTTTGGTCTGTGGAGCATTACCTTTTGATGGACCAACTCTCCCCATACTGAGGCAACGAGTTCTTGAAGGAAGGTTCAGGATCCCTTACTTTATGTCAGAAGGTAAAAGTGTGTCCTCTTGAGCTGTTTGTGTGGTAAACCTTGAGTAAAGGTTTCTAAAGGTATTCTAGTATGCTAGAATAATCTCTGCTGCAAATAAAGCAAAGGGTAGTGCCTTTGTTGGAATGGATGACTACTCTGCAAAAAAGAACACAACCACAAGCCCATTTTTCCCTGCACAGTGTTTTGGGATTGCCATGTGGCTGTGCCCATAGGCAAGGAGACTCAGAATGGAAGCTGAAGGATTCCTCATGCTACTGTAAACAGAAATGTGGGGATGCAGGAGGAGACACACATTTGTGTAGCACTTAGCTTTCATCCTGGAGAGCCATATACATTTTCATGTGGAAAGAAAATATGCTGAGAGAAATATTGCTGTCAAACCCAAGCTATGGATTGGGTGTTCTGTGACAGCATCTGCTAAACAAAAGCAAAAAAGTGCACAACCAGTTCTAAATTGTCAAATATCTGGCACTCCTACATGCAATGAAGAGATCTCTTCCTCATGGAGTTGCCCCATCTGTTGCATTTCACTCTCACTCATGCCTATTCAGACTAGAGCAAGTGGGGCCATTTTTACACAGGGCTTGATGGTGTCCCTTTTTAAAGGGAACTAAATTGTTTTCCAGCCCAGTTGTTAAGGGTTCTGTGGTGTAAAACATTCTGATCACCCCCTTTTCCTTGCTGGTGGCACATACTCCTGCACACCACCTCTGAAAGCAGCCACTGTGGTGTGGCTGTAGTGCACTTAGTTGCTTTTAGCAATGCCAATATTGCACCACAGCAACCCCTGAGCTGCCTGGGCACGTTGTGCAGCTGACACTGAACTGTACTGTGTTTGTGTGACTTTCTGACACAGCTCTGTGACCCAGATCCAGGTACCTTTTTGTGTGAGTTGCAATCGTTGCTGTAACTTCAGGGTAGATAATGCTGTTTGCTGCTCCTTAGCTGATGGATGGCTTGGTGATGCAGGGAGTGGGGAAGGGTGTGTCTCAGCAAAACCCTGAAAACAAGAGAGATACATAAGAATAAATAGCCAGAATTCTGTTTCTCATAACTACCTAGATGGTGAATCATGGTACCTGTACTGTAGCCATATCATGGGCAACTAGAAATTCATGGTAGATTGATAAGCTCCCTTAAAGGAACTTTAAATTGACTTCCTATCACATACAAACTGCACATGTATCTCTTGTGCCCTCATGTACCAGAAAACAACAGAGATCTGGGAAAAAAAAAAAAAAAAAGAAAAGTCATGGTTTTAATGCTGTCCAGCATGTAGTGGTGAGAAAACAGAAGTGGTTTGGTGTGTTCATAATTTTTTTGGCACCTAAAGCTACTGATTTTTTCCTTTGGTCCTGGAATTTAAACAGATAAAACTGGCTGCTGTTCACAGCCACAGAGATGTTAATTTTTATTTTTTGTGACCACTACCATGAAAGTAAGTTTTAAAAGAAAAAATCTAAACACAGTCTCATTTCTGTCAATCCCTTTTTTTATGAGCCTGTACAACCTCTTTCAAACTGCTGGTGAATGATGCTAATTACTCCCCACCATGTCTCACAGAGATTGTTTGAAGCTTTACTGATGATAGCACAAGCAGCCTCCAAGATTAAATATTGCTGTCACCCTCATGTGGGAGCTGTGTGGCACTGATGGCCATACCATGCATTTAAAGAAATTGGTGTTTTGTCCTTTGTAATGTGACATTTAAGTTTTGAAGAGGTTATTTTAGCCTTTAGGGAATGTATTTAGCACAGACATTGGGTAGTAGCAGGGCAGTTTCATGCTCTGCAGTGGTTGGTCTGGGGTGAATATGTGCAGGTTGGTAAATTTTCTGTTTCCCAACAGAGTGTGAACATCTGATAAGAAGAATGCTGGTCCTAGACCCATCCAAAAGACTAACTATTGCTCAGATTAAAGAGCACAAGTGGATGCTTGTAGAGGTTCCTGCCCAGAAGCCTGTCCTTTATCCACCAGGAGAGGAGAACGAGCCATCCCTTGGAGAGTATAACGAGCAGGTCTTACGGTTAATGCACAGCCTTGGCATAGACCAGCAGAAAACTATTGAGGTAAAACAGAGTCATACATGTATCTGTCTCTGGGGGAAAGGTCTCCTGTTTAGTTTTTCTGAGTAGAACTTACTTCCCAAGTTGATTACAACATTTGTTGTTTCAACAGTTCAGGGTGGGGCGGGAACCACCACAAAAACAACTGGTGATCTGTTTTACCTGGTCAGACCCTAGCAAGGGCTTTTAAAAAGCTGCATTGTTCCCTCCCTGTCCAACTGATGTCTCAGTGCAGACTAATGAGGAAAAGCAGACATATTCCTCCAGAAAGCTTCCTAAAGATCCCCCTTAGCAGAGGGAAGGTGTCTGTGTTACACAAACTGCAGGCAAAATGTTGAGCAGCAGGCCCACAGACAACTTCCCCTGTATGCTTTATGGCCACATCCAGCTATTCCAGTCCAAGTCATCCTTTGCCCATAGAGGAGAACTTGCAAATGAAAAGGCAGCAGCATGGAGAAAGCATATATGAGGTAAGCAGTCAAAGGTCTCCATCCAATCCCACATGGTGCTTCTTGGTAAACATAAGTGCCTAGCCTACCCGTGGAGTTACTGGAGTTGTTTCCTTTAGGATTGGTGAGAACTCTAAGCTGCTCTGGAGGTTGGCAGTTGGAACACTTTCTGCCAGAAGAGGCTAGCTTCTCTCCTTCACAGATGCTCAGTTCCCCATTGCTTCTAATGATGGGCATGGCCACCGTGTTCAGCCTTGGAGGTGTTTATACCCCAGCTGGCAATTCTTTTTCTGCCTGGTCTTGTAGAACATACAGGGTAAGAACATTCAGCTGCACACACACCACACACACATTTGTGCTTCTCTTTTTCAGTCTCTGCAGAACAAGAGTTATAACCACTTTGCTGCTATCTATTACTTGCTAGTGGAAAGACTCAAGTCCCATCGGAGTAGCTTCCCCGTTGAGCAGAGACTTGATGCTCGGCAGCGTAGGCCAAGCACCATCGCTGAGCAGACAGTGGCCAAGGTAAGGTCTCATGCCCAGCAGAGGTGGGCTTAAGGCTGTGCAAGACACTCTTCTCTTTCAAAATGCTGTTTGTACATAGATTCACTTAGAATCCATTGATACTTTCTGATTTCTATAGTATGTAGGCTTGAGGCATCATTTTGGAATGTTGTTTTTGGATTTGCCTCATGTCAGGACTGTATGGTGACAAAGGAGTTGTCTGGCAGGCCTCCTACAGCTGCTGCTGCTTTCCCCACCACCCACCCACCCCCCAAAAAAAAAGTGTTTTACATGAGACAGTGAAGTTGACTACATTCCAAAGCCCAAAATGCAAACATGGATTTGTCTTTAATGGGTATCAGTGTAGTTTAATCTTAAGTCTTAAGTTTATTTCCTGGGTTTTGCTTCTCATTGGAACCCTTCCATTTTTGAGATGTTCAGACCTTTTGCTAGGAAGTCATGGGTTAATGTTAAATACCATTTCTGGAGACTGTGCAACACTTCTTGTGTAGCAGTTAGTAATGAGTATCTGTAAGGAGTATCTGTAATGTGACTGACTAACAAGCTGTCGAATTTATGGAGAGCTGCACTGGTATGGGGGCTAAAAGCATGCAGGCTCTACTTAGTGCTATAAACACTGTCACCCTAAAGGGACCAGTTGAAAATAAAATTACTTTGTCCCCTGCTGTTCTCTAGATATACTTTGTGTCTGCCATGAAGTGAAGCATGGCAGAGAGCAGTAGAAAGGTACCCCAAAGAAAATATTAAGATCAGCTTCTCTGGTTAAGATGCCAGTTCATCACAGTATCTTACATACTAGATAAAAGTACAATTGTGAGACTGAATGTTGAGTTATTAAGAGATTTGTCCCTAAATGATGTTATTTCTTAATGATTTCCACTGTTTTCCTCCTGTGACCCAGCAAGAGTCCAATTTCACGGGAGATTTTGCAGCACGACTGCAAAACCTCTACACATAAAGCCAGTGTGACAACTGCCTAATTGATTTAAGTCTTAAGGATGTCACATATATTTCATCAAGAGCAATTCTGGGTGCTCCTTACATCCAGTGCCAGCCCTTCCATTGCAGAAGGCTGTCCACTTAGCATCTCTAATTATACTGATTCAGCACAGGCTTCAAGGCTAGTCAGTCTGCCTCTTCCCTAGTAACTTCCTTGAGAAAGAATAGTCCTGCAGCTTATGTCTTACTCCAGTAATTCATCATGGTCTCAAGTAAATATCCTCCCAAGTTCACAGCCCTCTAAGTACTGTATTGCTGCTGTTCAGAACAAGGGCCCAGACTACTTCCAGGAGAAGTCACAGCCAGGCTGCTCTTTTTTTTTTGCATGAGGCAGCAAGACACTGTTGAATTTTGGATCCTATTAAAATAAAAACAAAATCACTTCAGCTTTGAAAATAAAGGCCTAGGAATAATATGTCTGGCAAAGATTAAACCCAGTTATCTTCTTAGTAATTCTACTGATACAGACATGCAGTATTCAAATCATTATTAATACTAAGATGTATTAAAAGCACATTTTAACAGGTGAGCAAGTAGGAAGAAAAAGCA
The DNA here is from genome assembly GCA_013399135.1 of Heliornis fulica. Classification (NCBI taxonomy): domain Eukaryota; kingdom Metazoa; phylum Chordata; class Aves; order Gruiformes; family Heliornithidae; genus Heliornis; species Heliornis fulica. The sequence continues at coordinate 84,720 of VXBZ01005965.1, forward strand.
TCCTGGAATGTAATTCCTTATAGCATTAAATTCCTGTAAATTAATGCCATATCACCACTTTCTCTTCAGGACTGCAAGCAATCTTGCTGTTACCCTAAGTAACAGTATTTTTTTGCACATGGTGGCACCACAGGCTCCTGTATAAGGCTCCTTGTTTCCTTTTGGACAGGCAGGTTGTGTGGATAGTGCACTTCAGGAAATGATACTTAAGAAACAGTGAAAACCACTGGTTCCCTAATGGTACCATGCTTGCCTTCCCTGAGGCACAGCTGTCCTTTCAGCAGCACTCCCTCTGTTAAAATTTATTCCAGATCCAGCTTGCTCTATTCTTTCTCCTGCAGGAATCAGTGCATGTTAGAAAAGTCATTGCAACTAGTCCTATGCTTCATGGTCCCATATTAAAGACTTTGGTACTGAATATAAAAAGATTTCTAGCATGTCACAAATTGGAAGGTGCCAAAGGGTGCCAAACACTCCTTACTGCTAGTAAGTGCTCAGCTTCACTAAGTAACTACCTTAATGACATTTGGGGTTTGGTGTGTGTTTGGGCAGGGAGGATGTTTGTTTGGTTTTGTTGGCTTGGTGGCTTTTTTAAGCCTAAAGGCCAAAAATGTGATTCTCCCGCTTTGGAAACGGGCTGGATATTGTTTAATTTTTATTTTTTACTTGTTTTCTACTTAAAATTGTTCTGGTTTTGGAGTTCTTGTAATCTCTTTTTAGACCCAAGCTGTGGTACCTTCAGTTAACTTGCACTCACAGAATGCAAGGCTGTTGCAGTCTCCAGGTCTTCCCTCAGCTTCAGGAGCAGAAGCCTTTTCATTCCCTCCATCCAGCTGCCAGGGTGAGACAGCCTTCATGGAGGAAGAAAGAGTTGAGACACCAAAGGTACAGCTTAAATTCACCCTACTGCTTGGTCAAAAATCATTAAGGCTAAAAAAGATTGTTGCCTTTTAAATTACTGCCTAATAAGAGCACATCTAGTGGTAGTAGCTCTTCTCTTTTTCCCTTCCACTAAGTAATCTTTCTGGAGCCTTTGCTGCCAGATCAGCAGAAGGCATTGGAGTGGGCAAGTCAGAAATGGAAAGTAAGCTGTGTGAGAAATTAGGCTTAAAGATATTAAATTAAAATACCCAATGTCACCCTATCAAAACAGTAGGAGGGACTTGTGCAACAGGACCCTGTCGAGAGCTTCTAAGGTTTTACAGCACAAAGTATCCATCCCAAAAAGGGTTGGCCCTTGCAGGCCATGGTCCTCAAAACCCAAGCAGTTGCATATGCAGAAGGATTCAGGACAAACAGGAATTGTAGGTGTACATCAGGTTGGAAAGATGCTTCTCAAGGCCCTCTAGTCCAACTTCCTGCTAAAAGGTCTGTCTTCAGAGCTAGATCAGGTTGTTCAGAGCTTTATCAAGTTGAATGAACTTAAGGAGGGGGATTCCACAGGCTCTTTAGACACCCTTTGTTGGCAGAGGAGCACTGCAAAGCAAATGGACTTTTTGCTGCAAAGGGTGCATTGTATTATTCTTGACTGCATCTCTGCAAGAATGGTGAAGAACTAAATACAAGATCATTTTGTCATAGTGCTTATCTGAGCATAATAAATGAGCACAGTAGGTACAGTAAGGGAAAGCAATAATACTGTACACATTCCATAAGTATTTTATGTTTAAGCTGGCAAAGGTTTTTGCTAACTGAAAATAAAATAAATAAGGCAGCCCCAGAGAACCCAGTACTGGGGAAACAGTGTTTACATTTAGGGAGTTGAGAGCTAAGAGAAGGTCAGTGGCAATCCTACCTGGAGGGAATTGTCACATACAGTTCATAACAAGCCTTACTTAGTAGATTAAAGGGAAGCTCATGCATTTTAAATACACAGGCTGCCTTCAGTCTACATGTAGGCAGAGATTTCTTGCACTTTGGGGTGATGCTCTGTGCACAGAGTTGAAAGCTGTCCATCTTCTGCCAATTAGGTCAATGGCTGCCTGCTGGATCCTGTACCTCCTGTGGTGGTTAGGAAAGGATGTCAATCACTACCCAGCAGCATGATGGAAACCTCAATTGATGAAGGAATTGAGACAGAAGGAGAATCAGATGATGACCCTGCACAGGCATTTGCAGCTCTCCAAGCAACTCGCTGTGGGAAGCGACGTCACACCCTCGCAGAAGTTACCAATCAGCTGGTGATGATGCCAGGCACAGGTACAGAATTTAGGACAGGCCTACCCTGCTCTTAGCACTCAATCCAGTAAACCCAGGATGAGAAGAACACTGGGTTTAAAGAGCAACAAAGCACCAGTTTCTTGGGTTTTTTAATTTAGCATTTGCTATAAAGGTCGAAAGGAAAAGAAAAGCCACAACAAAACACCACAAAACCTGCTGCACAGGCAGCATAAATCTAAACCAGCAATATGCAGTTGTTAGTATCAATAGTAGCTAGTGAAGTCTGATAAGTTAGCTTGTTCTTTTTAACATAATTAAATGTCCCCAAATCATTAATCCCTTAAATAATAATTAATCCTCTGTTCAGTAGGGCCTGTTGTGACAGGACAAGGGGTGATGGGTTTAAAATAGAGGGAGGGAGATTTAGATGGGAGATAAAGTTCTTTGCTGTGAGAGTGGTGGAGCACTGGAACAGGTTGCCCAGGGAGGTGGTGGCTGCCCCTGGATCCCTGGAGACGTTCAAGGCCAGGTTGGATGAGGCCCTGAGCAACCTGATCTAGTTGGGGGTGTCCCTGCTTCTTGCAGGGGGGTTGGACTAGATGACCTCTGGGTGTCCCTTCCAACTCTAATCATTCTGTGATTCTATGATTCTAAATATGTGTTTGCAGAGGACTATAGTGGGGAAAGAAACAGCTCTGGATTCTCAGATATTCTAAACCCAGGAAGTTGACCAAGCCCTTCAGCTCAGGCTACAGTCTTGCCTGGATTATCTACACAGAGGTTGGGGGGAAGCCCCATCAAAACACAAACCACCAACAACAAAACCCCTACCAAAAAAAACCCACCTACCAAAACCTGAATGCTTTCCAAGGCAGTGAACACCATCTGCATAGCATCTTCTCATTGTAGTAACATAAATACCAGTAGAAACTCCTCATTCAGGTACTACAGGTGCTCAATTAGTTAATAAGAATTTATTTTCATTTTTGTTTGAGACAATCACTGTTGGCTGGAATAATAGGAGCCTGCAGCACTAAATAATTGTTGCACTTGCCTTTTATTGTGGCTTTTGGGTTTTGTCACAGGGAAAGTCTACTCCTTGGATGAAAACTCATCTCTGGGCAGTATTGACTCAGAGTATGGCATGGGATCCATTCAGAGAGAGATGAAATTCCTGGAAGACACCCCTTCCTTGAAAGAAATGGTGCTAACCAGCCAACAAGCACCTAGGATGACACCACCTTTCATAGGTCTGAGACCTGCCAATCCAGCCATGCAAGCACTTGCCTCCCAAAAGCGAGAGGCCCACAACCGCTCTCCCGTCAGCTTCCGAGAGGGCCGCAGAGCTTCTGACACATCCCTCACACAAGGTAACTACAACCTCATACCTAGACACAGGAGTAGATGTACTTGATGAGGAGAAGAACCTTTCTTCTTCACCCTTGTTACTCAGGTTCTCTCACATTTGCTGTGCTTTCTAGATGCAAATTGACTAATTTTTCTGACAAGGGTTTTGCAACGTTCTTCTCCAGGAATTGTAGCATTTAGACAGCACCTCCAGAATCTGGCACGAACCAAAGGAATCCTGGAACTGAACAAGGTTCAGTTGCTGTATGAACATATGGGAACAGAAGAAGAGCCATCTCTAACATCAACTGCCACCCAGTTTCAGGACCTCATTAATAGTCCTCCACAGGTACTTGAACAAGCCATCTTTCATGTGTTAATGCTTTGGGATGGATAAGGTGTTCTGCAGACCAAGTTCTGTCTTTTCTGTCTTTTGAAAATAGAGGGAATGAGTAATTGCAGGTTAGCTTTTACCATCCTCTGGGGAGGTGGCCTTGCTGGCTTTCCAAATTGAGTAATTTTTATTGCTTTTAATCTGAAGGATGTTTCAGATTTAAAGCTCAACACTATCTTTCCCTGTTTGAGTTGGCCTGGTATTATTTAAAAAGCCCCAACAGCAGAGCACTAAGTTAGCCTAGTGAAATGCTAAATAGCTTTTGCCAGTTCCCTTGTTACCTGTTTCAAATGGAACAGGTCACAGCAAGCAGGAAAGAGGTTTCTGTTCAAGCCCAGAAATAAAATGGGTAAGAAGTACACAGGCACTGTGAGCACCTCACAGTGCCAGCTGCAGCCAGCTATTCTTAAAGCTCCAGCTGTTCCTTTCTGACTGCTGGACAAGCTCAGTGCTGACAATCAGAGGTGTAATGTTTTCACAAGATCTCTCACTTGATGTAAACTCTGTGGTGCTTGTGGTATTCTCATGACAGCAATTCATCAGCCTACTCCTTGCATATCCTCTGCAAGGCTAATGAAAGCTTTTCACCTTCTGTTTTGAAGGTGTGAAATGAGAGGTGCCTGAAAGCACACTTAGAGTTTTGAATGGTTTTCTAACCCTGTATGTTCAGTGTTTAAGAGGACAAGTCAGAAAGGATGTTGTAACATTTCAGAGTAGTCAGCCCTTGCCATTTCACAGCACAGCCAGTTCAAAGCTTTGTAAATCAGGCTCCTCACCATGCAGTGGGAGTGAGACCAGTCCATCTGGCAACTCTGAAACCTCAGCCAGGGGAAAGCTTTAAAGAGAGGATTGAGGCAGAAATGCCTTTTTCTGGGGATGAAACTTGTTCCTCTTCTCTCTGCAGGAGGAAGCATCTCAGCAGCAGCAGGAAGCTGCATCTGCTTTCCCTAATGGTGCCCATCCCCCTCTATTATCCAGACGGCAGAGCTTGGAAACACAGTATTTACAACACAGGCTCCAGGTACCATACCTCCTAGCCACTGATTTAAACCAGCTGCTGTTAAAACAACTTTTTTTCCCAGCTTGCAGCATATCTTTAACTTGGGAAGAAGCCTTTCTGTGGATTTTTGTGGTACAGTATCACATAAAGGTATTTTTTTGTCCTAAGGGTTACAAAGTTTTAGAGAATAGCACTGCTGATGGCTGCTGAGAATGGAGCTGAGCAGTTACACTGTCATAAGAACAGACAGTCTTCTCTCACCTGCTTTCTGGACAAATGCATTTAAATCAACACACTGTTTCTCTTGCAGAAACCCACTCTGCTATCAAAGACTCAAAATACTTGCCAGCTATACTGCAAAGAATTGCCCAGGAGTCTGGAACAGCAGTTACAGGAGCACAGGTAAGAACTTCCATGCAGATAAGATAACTCCTGAGAGTTAGAATGAACATCAAGGACTGGAACAATCTTTGTCCATTTACAAAGTCTTAAAAGAGGGATGTCTACAGACCTCTCTGCTGTGAGCTCTTTGTAATCTAATACTACAGGGTGCAGGTAAACTTCACCTGCATACTTCATGTGGTACTAGTGGGTGTATAGAAACACAGGAGGTGGCTACCCTGTGCACAGTTGCTAAAAGGTGAAGTTCTGGTGTGTTGTAAAACTCAACCAACAAGATTGCCAAGGAATTTTCCAATTCCATACTTGATTCCCTGCTAGAACTGTTGGAGTGACTTGCTTGGATTCACTCTAGCACCTTAACATTGCAAAAAGGCAAAAATAATTGCTGTTTGTGTCCTTGATTCAGGCTGCATCAGAAGAGACTCTTTCTCCAGAAGCAGTCCCAGCTGCAGGCCTATTTTAACCAGATGCAAATAGCTGAGAGCTCGTATCCAAGGTCAAGTCAACTGCCACTTTCATGCCAGGAGGAGCAGCAGCAGCAGCAGCAATCAACCCAGTTCAGCTTGCAGCAGCCTCTGAGCCCTGTGCTGGAGCCTTCCTCAGAACAAATGCAATATGATCCCTTCCTCAGTCAATACCAGAAGGTACAGCTGGACCCGCTGCCACCCTCCCAGATCACCAGCTCGTCACGGCTGCCGTCACCCGTCCAGGTGCAGCAGCCACCACAGTCCCTACAGTATTCCTATCAGACTTGTGAATTGCCTGTTGTCACCTCTTCTGAGCCAGACTACCCAGACCAGTGCCAGTATTCCATGGACCCAGCACAACAGAGCAGTGTAGCATTGCCTGACAGCCAGAGCAGCTCAGCACCTCACGAGTCCCAGTCAAACTACGATGCATTAACCCTCTCGGAGTTGCCTGGACTCTTTGATTGTGAAATGATGGAGACTGTAGATCCCCAGCACAGTGGTTATGTTCTGGTGAATTAATATATCATGGGGTGACTAATATGAGACAGGACAAGAGGAGAAGCTTGTGAATTTTTGGTTTTTGTTCCTACCCCAAAGTTCATGGCAACTTTTCAACTCCTGAGAATCCACCTGACCAGAAAAAAAGCAGGAGGTGGCAAGAAATGTCTTGCTGGTGGCAGGGGATAGAGAACAGATAGTGCAGTTTCAACCCATGAAGAACTAGTTTGCATTAAGAGGTTTAAAAAAAAAAAGGGATTTTAGAGGAAGGCACTATAACCCCTTCTAAAAAAAATAAAAGGAGAGTTTGTCAGCATTCATCTAATGTTCACTTGGAGAAATGAGAAGGAGTGCACATTGTACTGGACCTCTTGGCCATAAAAGCAATAGTTTTCATAGAAATTCAGGGTAGGTTTGGGTCTGTGCTGATGGCAACAGTCATAGTCTTAAAACAGCAGCATGAGGTGGAATTAACGGCAAGTTGCACTTTGGCATCTGATTTCTAGCTAAGCTGCTACTCGGGAACTACTCCGTGGTAAGTCTCCAAGACCACCAGGCATCTCAGGCAGCCTCCACTCTCTCCCAAGCCTGCCAAGGAACTCTTAACTGTCTGCTGAGGGAAGCTGCTGGATCTTGGTAAGTGACATCTGACTTTGTCAAAAGACTCAGTGAATCACAGTGGTTTGTAGACAAGCAAGGGTGGGGATCAGAACACTGAAGACTGAAGGATTAGCTAACAGAAACAGAAGGTAAGAAGTACCAGGGCAGGCCAGGGAGGAGCAACAACACAACAACCCTCAACTAAGAGCTGCAGCAAATGGCATTTAAAAATTACAGAAAACTACCTGGGCAGCCTTTGAAATCGACCCTTTTTGCAGGCAGGCCTCTGCCTTGGAGAAGTTCCCCTCACTGGAAAGGATCCATCTGTCCTTCTGTTGCATTTTAAAAAACAAGCAAACAAACTGTGTTTTGAATTTGCAGTATGTGTTGCTGGTGGTTTGAGCTTTGTATATTTGGACAGTTATTTAGGGTTTTAGAACTTAAGGATAAAAACAGTGAGCTTAAAAACAACCCCTGTGAAGTGATAGTGCTGTGCCTTTTTCAGTTCTTTATCAGCCTATATGCTTTTTTTCTGAAGAAAGTAGACAATACCCCATCTATATCCTTGCTACAGCCAAAGTCCCTCCAGAGCACACGTTCCACCATGTGGAACATAATGTTTAACTTTCTTAGTGTTTTGATTGCTTATGTGTATATATCACACTGAAAGTATTACAGCAATATTTAGCATCACACACTGTTGATGTATTAACCTTTTCAAGAAATACTACAACTCAACAAGCAGTTGTGTCTCCAGAACTTTCCAATCATTAAATGGGAGTCATAGGAATTTTGTTTAGGAATCTGCAGAAAGTTTAGACCTTTAGTTTGGGTTTTGTCTCTGGCCTTTAAGTATTGTGAGACACTACAAGGTGATAGACAAAGAGGTTCACAGCTAGACAGGTCAGCCCTTTTCTGAGCAAACATTAAGCACAATTGTGGGTTCATTAAAGCACAAAGAATAGCAGAGAAACTGTGCTGATCAAACCAGTGTTTGCTGTAAAGTTTGGTGAGCTGAGGCCTTTGATGCTACTAATAACAAGGGTGTAGTCACCAGACTTGAAGTTTGGGTGTTATTCAGAGCATGTGGTCACTTAGAAATGGAATAGGTTGAACAGGCAGCAGAAGGATGGAACAAGCAAAGTACTTCTGGTATGTTAGACCCAACCAAGCTGGAAAAAGAGGTTCTCAAGGCTGCTCTTTTCTCCTTCACTAGACAGGTGGATAATCAGCCAGCATTTACAGCAATAAGACCACATTTACATGTGGAACAGTAGGACTTAAGTCACTGCATTGTAGGCTGAGGGAAGGGTTTGACAGCTGACAGAAGGCACCTTGCTTCTGTGTACTACAAAGAGGCAGCTCCTGATGCTATGTAGCCTGATTTCATAGTCCAGTTGTGCAGCTGGACTCAGTCCCTAAGTGCTCAGCTTCTACCTCTGTTATCACAGTGATTTCCCAAGGCATTGGCAAAAGAGTTTAAAGAACAAGTATCCTGTCTGTACACTACTTACTCATGCAAGATGCAGAGGGCTAGAAAGCTCTACATGAAGTAGCTGATACAGAGAAGGGGTTTACTGTGTGGTTTTCCTTCAGAAGGAAACTCATCTGACAGGGAACAGCTGTGGAACACAAACCCTGACACCTTAAGTGACCAACAAAGGGAAGGGGAACACCTTGACAAGTATTGCAGTGTAGTAGACCAGGTATTTCCCTACAGAGAGGCAACAGAGTCCTGGCCTTTTGTTCCTCCTTCCCTACCCCACAGCATCCCAAACACTTTCTGGAATCATAACATCTGACCAAGCACTCAAGAAGTGTATGGTGAGAACTGCTACTGGCATACAGCACCTCTGGAGACAGGCTGGAGTTGTGCTCCAGAAGCTGGGTTACTGCTATAACCACTTCCCTCCCCCCTCCAACTCCAGGATACTGTACATTTCAGGATGTAAAGATGGAAATAATGCTGTTCTTGGGGTTTGTGATTCAATTATCAGGATGTGCCAAGTAGTCTAAGCTCATGTGAGCTTTTGCTGGTAAGGGGGGAAGCTACAGTGTTTGGTTTGGGGTTTTTTTTTTAAATGTAGTTTAGACTGACACTTCCCCTCAACCAAAATATGTTTAACTTTACATGTAATTTCCTTTAAGCCAATTAGAATGAAAGGCTTCTAGTGCCTTCTAATAGGGCAGAGTATCCATTGGGCACCACTTCACGCTACTCTGAAGTGGCTTTTTTTGTTAAAACATGTTATGTCTAACATTAGAGAACTGTGTACACTACTGTTAGAGTAATTATTAGCTTTATTATCTTGTATTACAGATTCCTTTGAAGAGACTTTGGTGTGATGTATATGGGGTAAAAAATTTCATATGGAGAAAAGTGCAATATGTGTGTGTGGTACGTTCTTTAATGTATTTTTTTAATGAGTTAGAGGGTTTAGTCTCTGCTTTGGGATAAATGCACTAGTTTTGTGAGCTCCAGTTTGGCAAGTTCATCTGTAGTATTTACATGCAACTGATATGCTGGACTCTGTAAAGCAATTACAGTGTATTAATACAAAATAAAGAATATGTGCATTTCATTTTTAAATACCTAGTGAGCTAAAATAGCCCCTGATGCTCTTGTGTCCTTAGCAGCCTTTTTTTTTTGTCTTCTATTTTTTGTGTTCTGAGGTACCAACTACAAATGACAAGAGACTGACACATCCCAAGATACAGATACTCAAATGCCCTGTTAACTACTTTCCTCAAAACCCCTTACCCTGATCTGGGCTCTAACAGGCTTACTTTGACTTGGCCTAAGACCATCTAGGACTTTCCTCTACAACTATAACCAACAGCAGCAGAAAATTCATCTTACTCTGTTGCTTGAAGCACTACACTGATGGTCCTGTTGTGGGTGAAAACTGCAAGTGAAGCAGGTGTGTTACCTGATAATTTAGGCAGAAAGTTCATAATCAGAGATAATAGGCAAGTCTAAAAGAGTATCTACAGAGAAACAAAATACCATGTATGTGCTTCACAGGAAAAAAAAAGAAAGCAAAAAGCAAAGAACATGGGAAAACCAACTGGTTCTTCCCCAGGCCCACAGGACAGTTGCATGGCACACAGGGTCAGGGCATGTGTGTGTGCAGGGCCAGGTAAATCTTTCTGAACATCACAACACTCCTGTCCCCCAGGGTTCATTGAGACAATCCTTCCAACTGGAAGGAAAGTGATGCTCAGAGATGCCAAGCAGAAACTAGCACAGTACCCAGCAGTACCTGTCCTCACCGACTGAAGCTTCTGCATGTGTGACATGACCTCAGCAAGTGGCCACAACAGCTGAGCAGTCACTGTGACATGCTGGGGCACAAAGCATTTGCAGCTTGGTTTGTAACAGGACTGACCACCTAAACACCTGATCACCTTGACCTTGCCCTGCCTCAGAAGGGCCAAGAACACAACAGACTGAGCACCCAGACAGGACCCTGAAGCTGTGCCTGCACTCTGCACCAAGCTCAGTGCATTCAGCAGATGTCTGGCTCCTCTCCCACACAGCCAGGTTCTTGCTGACTCCTAAAGCTGCCTAAAGGTCTTGGGCCACGAGCCAAGCAGCAGGAGTGACGTGCTGGGGCTCTGCCTGCACGTCCCACATAACCAGAGATCAATCACAGGATGACTCAGGCTGGGTCAACACTGGGGTTGTCATTGACTCCTGTCCACAAACAGGCTACACACATGCCAGGGAGGAAAAAAAAAGAAAGCAAAAAGCACTGTCACATATATCCATCATCTTTCAATTCCAGTAGGCAAAACAAAACCAGGGATCACACCTTAAAGGGGTTACCTCACCTAACCTTGTAAGCTGTCTGGAAGGCATGACCCTCCCCTCACCCTGGAATGCAAAGGCTAAGCCCTCCTTATCCCAGCAGTCAGGAGAAAGCCCTCCCCCTCCCCAGGGTAAAATCTGACTTCCAGCCTTTAAATCCCTCTCAGAGAGGCAGAGCACAGCATCTCCCTGCCGGGCCTCAGGCCAGCAGAGCTGCCCTCCTCAGGGTTATCTGGCTGACAGGGCTCATTGAAGTCCCTGGCAGATGGATCAGCAGCAGGGCTGTCCCTGGAGCACAATACACACAATACACACCAGGCAGCAGCCAGCTCTCAGCACAGTCTGGGCTGAAAGGAGAATGTGTGCACATCTCTGCTGCTGATGAGGCTTTTCCAGCTTGAGAGTAGCTTTAAAGCTGTGTCTGAATTCAGTGAGTAACATCTCTGTGGGCATCAGGCTCGACCTCTGTTCACCACAATTGTAAAGATGCTCAGGATAAACCCTGAAAAGCTTAATTCCCAAGGACTGTTGGTATGGCACAACACAAGGGGAGTGGGGAGGAGGGAAAGATTGGTTGAAGGAAGATTGGAAAGTAAAACAAAGAACTGGTAACTTTGAGGGGAAATATGAGCATCTAGAGGGAACCTCCTAGGCTGCAGGAGTAGCTACCCCCAGGCAGGCTCCATGACAGCTCAAAGACAAGCCCCCACCCACACATGCACTGCAAAATCCTGCTCCTCTGCACACACAGAGCAGGAAGGACCTCTGCAGAGCAGCATGCAGACAGCCAGAACAGCTGCAGGGATACAGCCAACAGCTGGGGGCTTTAGTCTTGCAAAGCTTCAGCCAAATCAAGACTCTCTTCCTAGTGTAGGCAGATTTGTATCCTTGGAAAGGGAAACAGCACCAACAGCAACAAGGCTGCCTGCACTCACCTGAAGCTGTACTGACTTGGACACCAAAGGAATGCACCTACCCTGCTGTAAAAGAGCTGGCAGTTTCCTGACACAAGGTAAGAGCAGGTTTGTCCTCTGCAGATAGTCTCCCTCCCTGCAGTGCTCATTCAGGATCATCCAAACATCATAAGCAAGGTGCAGAGCTCAGCACAGCCCTCAGATCAGCAGCACTCCCCAGTGCTGGGCTGCCCAGAGGAATGCTCTGTACCACAGCTGTGCTTCTCCCCAGCTTGACTCAACCCCTCCACCAGCTACATACATGTCAGGGCATTGTGACACTCAGAGTCAGGCACAGCACTGGCAGGAGTCACCTGCTGCACAGTGAGAGCCAGTGCAGGACTGTTGCCATGCAGACACTACCCAGTGCCCTTCCTACAGCTCCTCCCAAGAGGCAGAGCCTCTCCCACAGCAAAACATCAAGCCCATAAAAACAAGCATGGAAATAATGCTTCACCAGCAGCTGTTCTGGACAGCCCCAACAACCTGCAGCTCAACAAGGACAAGGTTATTTCATGCCTAGCACTGAGCACACCTTCATCTAGCCCTTGTGATGTGACAAATGCAACCAGCAGAGCCTGGAGATGAAGTGTGGCACAAAAGCCAGGTCATGAGAGAGGCTCTGGAGGTTCTGTCTCCTGATGAAATAACCCCTTCTGCCTGGCCTGTGTGCTCTTGAGGGTCAGTTCTTTGTCAGTTCAGCCTCCTGGAGATGAGGGAACTGTTCCCCTGCTGCCCACTGGCTGGAGAACCAGACATCAACACGAAGGCTGATGTGAAGGGAGAATGAGTGGAGACATCCCAGTGTGAAAGCACTGAAAAGAACAAAGGTGGGAGAAGGACTTTAGGGATGGAAGCTGTAGGAGGCATCTAGATTTACAGGACATTCAGATCCCAGGAGACAGCAAATTCATCCTGACAGCTCACAGAGTAAGTGGGGGGCAGAGGTGTGAAGCAGATGAGAGACTGATCCCTGTTAGCTCCTAAAGGGGTCAAAAGATATTTCCAAACCCAGCATCTCACCACCAATCTAAGAATCCAGGACACATAAGGAAGATACCACAGGCATCACCCCATCTTCCATCTCTGTCACTGCAAGGACTCCTGACCAGATCACACAGGACATAGACAGAGCATATGGCAATGAGAGTGAAAGTGAAATCAAGTTTGCCTAAAATTTAAATCACATTTTCCCCTTTTCTAAGTTCTCACATGGTCACAACAGAATTTTCCACATTAACTGAAAAAGAACACAAGGGGCAGGTGAAATATGTGTGGACCTAACTGCTGTACAACTCAAAAATCCCCACATACAGGATGCTCTGGCTGGTTTAGGAGATGTAAGGGTGACAAAGCAAGCAAGCAGCCTTATCCTAATGGCTGTAATTTCCAAATATGAATGGAGCTGATGGCTAGAGGGCTGCATTACTTATTTATATATAAGATTTATTTTGCAATTAATCACATCAAATAGCAGCTGATTCTACTTAAATAAAGAGCAGACAAGTCAGATGCACACATCCTGAAAAGCACAGGGCTGCATTTGTGATATTATCTAGTAGAACTGAAAAGATTCCAGCAAGTTTATGTCACACACATACACAAAAAAGCAGCAAAACAAAGACTCAGATAACTTATCCCCAGGATGGGCAGAGTGGGTAACCTCATTAGAGGTTCTTAGAAGATGTTTTTGAAGGACATGATCCAAGGGAAGGACTTGCTGCTCATTGGATTGCTAATGGAGTTTCAGACATCAAACCTGTCTGCCAACAAGGCATACTGGTAAATACTGGTCTGCTCAAACACATAAGGAAGTGTCAAATCATGAAGTAACTGGAGAGAAAGGGCATCCTCTTTTGTCTTTCATGGCATGCCCTCCTAAAGGGGTCAAGACACAGAGGAAAATATTCTCAGCAGCAGAGAGCTGTTGCACTTTGTTTCAGACAGATGACAACCAGACTTCAAAAATCCTCAGGCAGGGAATACAATGTAACAGGCACCTTCTAAGTGTATTTAGTTGCTGCTACTATGTTACAGAAAGGATGAGAACCCAATCCCAGGGGCTCATGGAGTAAAACCACAAACACCAGAAGAGTAAAGACTGAGAAGATAAACCTTGACATCTCCTGAAGAGGTCACAAAGCACATGCAAAACCCACAAGTTTCCTCCAATCTAAGAATAACTAGAGACACACAAGCAGGGTGCCCTAAGGCACCATCCTGTCCTCAGCATCATTTCAGGGAATCCCAGCTATCCCACATGGACACATACACACCATGGCACCATGTACTACAGTGGAAGCAATTCAAGACAGACTAATTTTAAAATAAAATCACCTTCCCCTCCTATAGGAACACTCACACTGAGGTTTGGAATATTGCCACTGCATTATTAGCTGCAACTGTTTCTAAACAATACAACCTATGGGTGGGATCTTCCCCCTCCCACCAGCCAAAGACTGTAGGAGCTCACAAAAGGAACTTTTGCCACCTGGTGTCATGAAGCTGCAGAGATGAGAGGGGCTCTGCAGTACACGGCTCACAGTGGGATGCTCCAAACCCTCCTGCAGACCCAGGCAGACAGCTCTGCTCTGCTGCAACCACCCTCAGCTCCCACCAAACCAGCTGGTTCTGGCTCAAACTGGTGAAGCCATATTTTCCAGTTAAATTTGAGGCTGAAGCACACAACAGCACCACCACGTGATAACACCAGTATGCCCAAAACACTCTGTCCCAACCCAGACAGCTGCTGAAAAGAAAATGGAATCACTGTGTGAGATGCACCGATTTCCCTTTGTTCTCCACAAGTACTGACACCAATAAAAGGCCATTCAGCAAAAAGGAGACATACACCAGACCTTATCTTCCCAGTTTATTTCAGAACTCCTCTCTCTACATTTTACAGGGCTTTCCAGCCAGGATTCAATACAACATCCCTAAAAGCTTCATTTCTGAATCACAGTCACCCAGTGTTAGGAAAGAGTTTAAACGTGGTGGTTTGAGAAGAGATCTCTCTGCTCAAAAAGTTACTTAAATGCAGTAATTTTCTGCCAGGAAAATGCCATATTATGGTTTTATGTAACAGTCCCTGCTGAACTGATTTATCAGCAAATAAAGGCTACAGTGTTTTGATAAGAATCCATGTGGTGTGGCTTTGCAGAATAGGAGCAAAATGAGCTTCATGCAGAAAGCTAATAGGAGGTTTGTTCCCAGAACACTCATAAATGGACATTTACTCAGCTGAGAATTATATGCCAAGTTCTGGAAAGGTTAGGTACATTCAGGGAGTTCATAAGCTCTTTGCAGCTCGTCTCCTGCAGACTGCTCTGGTGGGGAGAAGCTGAGAGCATGCAGCTGCTGACGTCAATGGGGTAAATAATACCATGTACTGAAATCACCTGGGTTTACATTACCCTTTCCACAGAGCCTGCTGAGCACACTGCACTGCTGCAAAGCAGCCTGGGAAGGCCAGGTGTCTGCTTGCATGGAAAATGCTACATCAGATCGAGTAAATATTCTCCAGGACCACCATCCCCCAGCAAAACACCTTGACCTTCTCCAGGCTGTCTTTGAGAGCACAGTGCAGAGCACCACTGCTCTGCTTGTGCTGGGATACACAGATGCCAAAGAGCAAAAGCTCTCAGGAGGGAGAAGGGACAAGCCTCCCCTCTTCCCCAACAGGCTGCTCAGTTTGCAAGTAACACCTTACCCCTTGGTCACTTGGAGAGGCCACTTCAGTGCTGGTCTGAGGAATTAGGAGCTTACATGTCCACAAAGGCAGCAGAGCTGCTTTTTAAGGCCCTGCCAGGGTCTCAGACAACAGTACCCTGGAAGCAGGTACAGTAACAGCAGGTGCTGCAGGCAAGTATCTCTTTAAAAACATACAGAGGTATTTTATACCCCCTACCTCCACCCAGGGAGAGAGTGCCAAAGCTGGAGAGTGCAGAGCACTTCCCAAAACCCAGCCCAGCCCCTAGCTGCCAGGCCACTCTGTTTCTCCAGGTTTGCTGCCTCCAGAACAGGCAGGAGCCAAAACCAGTGGTGCTGCCTGTCAGGGTCCAGGCATGCACTTGCCCCCATGGTTCCCAGCCTTGGAGACTGTAAGGTCCCAGTGTACCAGCCTGGGGTAAAGAGTGGAACAACAACTGGACCTACCCTGGAGAAAACCTGGTTTTAGCCTCCCTCCCTGAATATATCTGCAATTAGCTAAAGGGAGGATGTTATTAATGCAGCAAATCAGTGGTTGAGTCCTGCTCACATCACTGCAGCTGCATTAAAGCCTGTTAGAGAGACATATAAATTATTCACACTAATCAGGGTGCTGACAGCAAGATCTGGTGGCATGGCCAGGGCAGTGGCTGCAGCTTCCTGCTACAGCACAGTCCTCATGACTGGGGGCCAGCTCCTCTCCTTCCTTGACAGGCACTTCCTAGGAGGGGTTGCCATGTGAACACATCTGTCCAGGCCATCCTACTTGTCAAAAGTTAAAGGCAATTTAGCACAGAAAGCCAAGGCAGGTTCTGAAGTGCTTTAATCCTTTTCACACACTGAGCAAGCTCTATCCCCAGGAAGATGTCTGGAGCAGTGGCAAGGCACAGAGAATTTACAGAGCTGCTGATGGAAACAGAAATGGCTTTCAAATTTTCCCTGCCACAAGATTCAACAACTCCTCTGGACCCCATCAGATTTTTAAAAAAATTAAAAAATAAAAACAACAACAACAAAAAAAAACCCCACACAAACCACAACACAAACAAACCAACCACCAAAAAACCAAAACCAAAAAACTCACCAAAAACACAACAGAGCAACCAACAACCAAAAAACCAAACAAGCCACACAAACCAAACAACTAAATCACATACACACAAAATTCCCCCCAAAATCATCAGCTCTATACTAGGAGTCCTGGTTTGGCAGCAGCTGCCTAGAGTCCTGGTCACCAAGGCACAAACCACAGAGCCCTGTGCCCAGGGGCAATCAGTTCCCACCTACCCAAAGCACCAGACCCCAGCAGGTGTGTTCAGCACATCCTACTCCAAACCTGATGCTCCAGTTAAATCATAGAGACCCTGACCTCCTCCCAGAACCAGCCAGCTTTAAACTTTATCTTTCTAGTTCAACCCAAGCCCTTCACCTCTAGCACCAAAGACACTCCTGTGGCCCCAAACACTCCACTTTCATTTATTAATGTTTATTTAATTGCATGTTTGAAGAGAGGCCAGAGCTCTGACTGAACACTGCCAGTCTAAAGAGTTTAGATGTTTCTCATCTCCCCAGAATGATTTGCACTAAGTACTGATGAATTACAATTAACTGGTGTATTTAATACTCCACAGAGGAAGCTGAACTTAGCAAACACTCTGAGTGCCATTCATGTTATCTCAGCAGCAGCAGTTACACTGACAACAGGAATTTTGGGGAAGGCTTTCCAAAATCACCACCAGGAAACCTCACACAACCTACTTCAAAGAGCCTACAAGAGTAGTCCCTGAGCAAGTATTTCTTGAGCTCCAAAAAGCCCTGATAACCTCCACCTGACCTCCTCAGATGACATTATTTAATCAAGATAAACACAGCAACAACCAAAAAAACCCACCAAAAATCAAACCAACCCCAAAAACCAAGAGTTCCTAAGTAGCCCATATGTGTATTATCCCTGACTCAGAACTGGAGCCCAAGTAAAATGTACAAAGTGCAAGCAATACCCATGCATTTTTGGTTTATTTTTAACATGTTGCCTAGATCCCTGGCACAACACATCCAGATTTTTGTCTTCCCCTGGGGCATTCATCCCACAATACCAGTCTTTAAAAGGGCTGATTTTTATATCAACAGTTCTTAGAAGCCACAATGGGAATTTTTTTAATATTTTTTTTTTCCTCCAGAAGAATTAATTGTAAACTGCCTAAAAATAAGCATGGAAAAACTCAGAGGGGAAAGCAACATCAGCTCCTGGCAGCTTCATTACAACACTCCATACTGTATGACCCCCATTGTTCCTAGCTGGGTCACTGGGGGATGGGGGAACCCTACTTTGTGCAGGCCAGGAGACCTCCTGTAGTCACTGAGCATCTTGGAGACATTCAGTTATAAAACAAATGGAAACAGCTACACATTTCACCTGGTAACCAAAATAATCTCTATTTAGCATATACTTTTCCACATAAATGAGGGCAAGCTACTTCCCTGAGCAAAGGGCAGTGGCTGTCAGCATCTGACTGCAGGTTTCCAAGAACCACCTCCTAGGAAAGACCAGAAGCCACTCAGGGCACTGACTCTGCAACCTGTGCATTGCCCAACAAACACACTACAAAGAGGATACATAAACACAGCACCAGCTTTACAAGCTGGGGCAATAAGGACTCACTGGCACTGCAGAGCCTGTACCCTTTGCACCAAGCACAGCCACATCTCCCACAGCATGTGCAACACACAGAATAAACAAGAGACAAGCAGCTCCCACTGCCCACCCAACACACCAGCCCCCAGTGCTCCCAGGCAGCAGCCTGCTTCAATCAGCATAGCTCCTTTCTGTGCTTCTGGAATCTTCTACCACACTACAGCTACCCTGCCCTGCACACTTCCCTCCAGGCAACCAGATGACCTATTTCTCCCAAGACACCTCCACCCCAGCTCCTCCAGGCTTACCTCCAGCCACCACCAAGACCACAACCAGGACATGCTGCACCTACGTCCTACTGAACTTGGGAGAAACTTCCAGAGCACTGGAGGTGCCCTCCAGGTGAGGGCAATGAGGGATCACCAGCAGTAGGCTGGGCTAGCTCAGGTGCTCAGGAGCACAGGATGAGGCTAATGATAGCCACCTGCCTGGAGGGGTAGGGTATTATGGGTTGGAGGCTGCTCATGGCCTGCTGCTGCTGCACACCTCTAAGAGTTTACAGGTTCTAGTGGTGGTCTGGGTGAGAAAGCCTCTGGGGTGATGTTGACACCCCTCAAACATCAGCTTTAGCAAGGATAAAAGAGAGATCCAGGAAGAATCAAGACAATAAAGAGAGAGCTCTTTCTCATTGCCAAATGCTCTGTTGTGTGGAGAGCATCCCTCAGACTGTGATACTGGCATCTGAGGATTGATTCATAAAATAGAAAGTCAGGATGTTGCCCTCACAGCAACTGTTCCTATGCAAACACCTTTCCATAACCAGCAAGGATCTCAGGATCCACCCTGTGCTGGGTTTCAGATATACCCCAGAACACAACCCTCTCTCTGGCTCTCTAGAAACAGCCTTTTTTTCTGAAGACAGCATCTGAAGGGTTAATGGGCTAGCACACCACTTCAGGCTGTATCTGAAGAGAAAGAAAAATAGCCATAATATTTCTTCAGGGGAGAGGCAGCTGACATGCAGGAGCATCTGATCTCCTCTGCCAGCAGCTCAAGCACTCGGGGTGTTTGGAGCCAGGACCAGCTGCTGCATTTTGTTGTCAGCAGTGCCCTTCTCCCTGGTTTTGGAGTAGGTTTCAGCCACAAGGCAGGCAAGGCTAAAAGGTTTGCTGGGAGAGAGTTGTTCATAGATTTTTTAGTTTTTCATAGAATTTTTAAGGCTGGAAATGACCCCTAAGATCATCCAGTCCAACCATTAACCTACTGCCACCAAGTCTACCCTTAGACCATGGTAGACTTGGAGACAGAACTACTAAGTCTGTAGTTTCAAAGGGCAGATATTCTCTATCAAGTAAAAAAAAAAATCCAGTCCAGAAAGGAAAGTAACAGTCCCTATTCTATAAAAAAAAAAAAAAAGAAAATATCCTAAAACCCAACACCAGCTCTGTGTGTTTTAAAAAACATAACTGGGAACAAGCTGAATTTTCTAATGAGATTGTGAGGAGAAGCTCTTAGTTGTTAGTGAAAGGCACCAAGCACCAAGGATATTTCCAAGGTGATGCAAAAAATACCCAACAAGTGAGATGGTGGGTAAATTTAGCAGGGTCACATACTCCCCACTGCTGCCTGGCACTGTCACCTGCCTTAGCTGTGCATTTCTGAGGGTTTCCCTGGACAAGTCTGAGGTGTTACTCAGGGTGCACATCACCTCATTCCATCAGCAGGTCCTGGATGCTAAGAGCAAACAGGCTTTAAGACAAACTTTTGTATCCACACTGCCCTGTTATGGGGTGATCCTGCCTTTCCCTCTGGGAAGACTCCTAGCCTACTTCCAGAAGGAAACCACCCTGAAGGCCAGACACTTCCCAGCAAGGCTCCAGTCACTTGACACCAGTGGTGGTCTGGGGTTTTATTACCTAGACACTGCTGTAATTAAAGAGGGGAGCTGCTCCCTCCCCAAGAATATCAGCCAAGTCATAAGAATTACACAGCAACCTTTGTAATCTATAATTAAATAGTAATAAATACTGTAATAGAGATTTTAATTATAGCATCTATACAAACTTAAATCCACTATTATTCATATCTGCTCCTAAATGTTCATTGATCACACAGCAAGTCAACCTAAAATCACCTGAAAAATTCCACTTGAGCTCTGTAAATGACCATGGGTCAAAGGAATGTAACCAGCCAAAAGTCTGCCTTCAAGAAAAACATGCCACATGGTTTAGGTAATAAGAAATTACCTAACACTAGACACCTACAAGAGCCAGAGAATCCACTTCCCTCCAACCAAACCAATCTGCCCAGTGTTGCCAAGGGAGCTGGAGGGAAGGGCACTGGAGGCTGATCCTCAAGCTTGTGTAACTGCTCCCAGTACAAACTCTCTGCAATAAAGAAGTCAAGGCAGCAGGAGTTGTGCAAGAGGAGAGCTGTGTGCTCCATGGCTGTGGGAACAATGCCTAGTCCACTCTGCCCCACAGCTGCTGAAAATGGGCCTCAATCATGTTCTTAAAGTGCAGCTTAATTGGGGCTTAGGTATAAGAACATATCCCAACCCCTGCAAGACAAAACCACGACAACCTGATGAGTTTTAACCCCCTTCCCCACCTTGCAAGGGTATAAATAGTACCTGAAAAGATCCCATCGTTTTCCACACAGTTTCTAGAACTCTCTTCGAGGCTTACTAGGATTTATTGTCCCCACACTCTTCTGAGTCTATCAGTGAGAAGGAGGAGTTTATGAAACTGTGATTTTGAAGGAACTTCTCAAGGTAGTTAAAAATGCAAAGGGCCAAAGGGAAGAACAGAAACTAAACACCACTGGAGAGGTTTCAGTGGAGTTTTGAGGACAGAAGGGGAGATGAGTGATGCACTGAAGTGACTTTGTGGAGGACTTTCTGGGGAGTCCACTGGAGCTGTGCTGATGAGGGAGGCAGAAACATCTCAGGTCAGGGTCACTCACAAGGGAGAATGCAGTTGCTACTGGACATACAGGAGTTAGGACTTCATGCTGCATGGCCTGCAGATGGGATCTAGTCTAGCAGTTGTTTTGCTTATTTCCTTATTTTGTGAGACACCCAGAAGCTAATGGCACTTGTTTGTCTGGTGATGTGCTGGCAGGTGTGTGAACTGTACATTAATGCAACACATGAATGCTGTGCAGTGAAGGAACAAGTGGTGTGCACTTCTAAACAGGGTCTTTTGCTGTGGAGTTCTCACTCCTGCTGCTTATTTTTCACCTGTAGTCTTAACAGTAAAACTTGGCAATCTGTAAAGTGCCATGAAGCCTGTCTCTAGGTTCTGGTGTCTCTTCTGCTGGCTCTCCAGGGTTGCTGTAGGTGCAAGGTGGTGCTGTAGGAGGGAATGGGGGGTCTGTGGCTGAGGCTAGATGATGCTTAGGGCTGTGTGAGGAAGATGCTTTATGAGGCTAAAGATGTTACACAGAAGTGAGAACTCAACAAGTAGGCTGTTGCTGTCAGAGCCAGGACAAGAAACTGAGTTCTTGGTTCCCTTGCATATGCCTAAACTAGTTGGGGGTGTCCCTGCTTCTTGCAGGGGGGTTGGACTGGATGACCTCTGGGTGTCGCTTCTAACCCTGATCATTCCATGATTCTATGACATACAGAGAGATGGCAGGTGATGCTTTGGAGTTATAACAAGCAACATATAGGAAAGTTGTATCAGAAACACAAGACCTGAGTGAGTTTAGTGCCTTTAATCACAAGCCAGGGGCTTGTATCTGGCCACCAACACACACACAATGCACACCAGTGAGGTATAGCTTCAAGAACTGTCCAGGGCAGGCAGGTTCTTCCTCTCTCTCCAAAGCTCTTTCCAATTGTGCCTTCCCAGACTTCTAAACAAAGAGCAACTACTTCAAATCACCCTTCAAAACAATGTGGAGCTCTCCTGCACACAAGAGCTTTAAATCTCCTCCATCAAGCTAACTGCCTCAGTGGTTATAAATCTCAGGAGAGACAAGCACTTGGAAACAGCCTTGCTCAGCAAGAAGTTACAAAGCAAGAGGGACCAGTGGGGTTCTTCAGGGTGGGGGGTGCTTGGCTTCAGTTCCAGGGGCATAAAGATGGATTTCACTTGGCTAAGCTGCAGACTGCAATTAAGGGCCATGCTGCCTTGCTTTACTAGTGGAAAAGTTTCTTCCTGGAGCCAAGTAACTTTGACTAAATAATGTGCACAGTGAAGATGTTCAAGCTTCTTGTTCGTGAACAAGTAAGGCAGCAGCAAGTGCACTGAAGGCAGAAAATTGCACTAATTAGGAAATTAGGTGTCACAGTAACTGAAAATAAAGAGAGGGGTTTGCTAGACCAAGGACTTGCAGTGATAAAGCTCCAGCTCATGTTGCACACAAGCTATATCCAAGTGGTGCAAAACCAAAAACTTCCTTAATGCAGGGATTTGGCCAACATGGTCTATCAGGACTCCCCAAAAAACCCATCACTGGAGGGGATTCTTGTTACCTTTGCACTGCAAGTAAGAACTGCAAGTGTGGAGTCAGCAACAGAGCCCAAATTAGCACAGTTACAGTGCAGATACCAAGGACCTGATGGCACAGGACAATGCAGCCAGAACTGACCCTCCAGTGCATGCACTGAGCTGGGTGTTCCAGAATTCTCCTAACCACTCTCTGAAACCTGCAGGTGCAATCACATAAATGATTTCTGTATGGGAGCTGGCACACAGGCCAACTGCCAGAAACATGGTGTCACAGGGGAAATCTGTCTGTTCTGATCTGTTGAGATGTGCTCAAAGGAGTTTTTTTTTTAATTTAGAGCTTCTCTGCTCCCTTTCTGTACCAGAAGACTCATGGTTATCTGAAAGTCCCTTTCTATAGGAGACCATTAACACACAAACTGCTTTAATAAATGTCATTTAAAAGCATAAAAAGTCCTGGAGTTTTGAAGAACAACCCAGTATCCTGCTAAGAACAGGTGAGTGTGGGAGAATTACAGACCTGTGGCACAGAGCTTTAGGTTTATCATGATATGGACACTGTGCCTCCTCTCAATGCCATGTGTCCTTCCACCCAGCAAATACAAAATCACCCTAAGCCTGCAGATCAAAACCATGCTGTAACTGAGAGGGGGTTGAAGGAGAGTGCCAGCTTGGTTTCTATCAGTTTAAGGCACAACTATCTTCATAGCTCTTGCCTTGGCTGAGCTAAACTCCCCAAAAGGGGAAAGCCACGTGCACTCCAGCATCACTGCACTGAAGGACTGAGGAGACAGGGCTTTCCTGATGCCTCTGACCCAGACTGACCATGGAGTCTTACTGGGGTGATAGTGTCTCACTTTCTAGCACATGTTCAGTTGTTTCAGGGTGCTGCCTTGGAGGTACAGGGGGCTTCAACCTCAAAGATGCAGCATTAAAAGGCAGAAAGGAAACTGTGGAACTAGGAACTGCCCAAACCAGACCTGGGATGCCTTTGTCCTCACAGCAGAAGATGCAAATAAACTCCACCAAAGTCAGTATGAGTTTTCTGGTAGATTTTAGTGGAAGCAAGATTTCACTCTGGAACTCAACAAATGATCATGTGGCTTCCTCTCCCCAAGCTCCAGCCTTTCTTGAAGCAGATGGGCTGAAACACTCCACACTCAGAACAGAAAATGAAAACATGACCTGGCAATCATTGGAAGGCTCCCACAACCTTGTCTTTTATGAACACCCACATGTCATTGCTGCACAAACAAGAGCTGCCAGTGTGGGAGACTTTGGGGCAATATTCCAGCAAGACAGCAGAAACAAATACCAGAAGAAGAGAGCAACAGCATTTTAACAGCTTGCCTGGAAGAGTAAATATTGACTGGTTAACTGGAAAAAGCCAGCTCACCCTCCTTTTTGGTGAGGACAATTCTGGCACAGAGGAGGAGCCCTCCCAAGTTAGCAAGGGCTTTCAAAACACTACAAGGAAGTTTCTTGGCAAATATTTCTGGAGGGTGGTACTGGAAGGTTAATCTGCCCAATGGCTTTGCTCATCAAAGGGATCCCAGAGCTTGTCTGCAGCTTCTTGAGAGTAAACTAAAAACATAAAAGGAATTTACATGACAGTAAGGCTAAGTAGGGTTGGGTTCTCTGCACACTTCCCTGCCCCAGGAGGGATGGCCACGGTGTTTGAACTGATTTCCAGGAGCAACAGAGCAAGAAACTAAACCTATCTCTCCTTGGGGAGATGCTGGACACCAGTCTGCCCTCTTTGGCCAAGAGGTCCATTCAAGAGGTTGATTCACTCAGCCTTTGCCTACACTGGCAGCATTTGCTGTCCAACAGCCATCCACATTTCAGTCACCTGAAGGAGAACTGTCCAAAGATATTTAGGGCAGAAGGACCAAAAGCACAACAACAAGTTTCATCACCCCACTGGGAGGTACAAAGTCCTCAGAAATACATCTGTGAACTCACCAGAAAAACAAAAAAACACTAAAATTCTCAGTCCTTCTCATGCACAGTCCTCTACTGGTATAATTGGAGTGCTCTGTGTGATGACTGCCACACAGCCAAAGTGAAAAGAAGCTTTCAGGGCTTGTAACACAGCCCTAGAGTCATCTGACTCTCACAGACATCACAGCCACAATGAAAGCCCAAACACACACACACACACACACATACACTGCTATTCCTGTAAATCATTAATGCAGCAGGCATGTTAAACCATAAATGACATTTTAGAGGCAGCCCCATTAAACCCAAGTCTGTTAGCAAGCACCCTATAATCTTTTCTTTCCCTGCATTTAAGAAAAAAATATCTCCCTGCCCAAATATCATGGAATATATGCTGTGGCCAAAATTCCAGTGAGCTTTCAGGATGTCAAAACCAATGAAAGCCATTAGCTACAGTTAGAAGTTTTGGCTTGTTCTACACAATCTCACAAAATGCAGAAATCTGGCCACCCATTTCCTCCCTGCCTAAATTACTGCTAAATTCTCTCACCTTTCTGTGGCCAAAAAAGCAAGAGGATTGCAGCTATTCCTCCCTGATGACTCCCACCTCCATCACCTACACCAGCCCTTCCCACACCCTTAACAGCACATCCACTGGAGGGGCCATTTCTTTAATCATATTAAAAATACCTCCTCTATCCCTTCTCCATGTCCTGGATATTCTGTGCCTTTGGGGCTTTTAAGTACAGCAGAGCATCACCCAACAGGTGTAGGTAAGAAGAGGAGCCTTGGGTTCTGACAGAAAGCTGAACCAACTGCCCTGGAGCCCTGGGACCAACTTCCCTGGAGCCCTGGAACCAACTTCCCTGGAGCAAAATACAAAATCAGTTCTGCAAGGGAAGAGAAAGCACCCTACAGCTAAAGGTACTTATGGCAAACAACTGAAGGAGACAAGAAAGCAGCAGCACAGGCAGACAGGAGGGTCAGAGAAGGATGTGCTGGGTAGATTTGGCATGAGGAGAAGACTATTTCATCGGGCTGGGAAATGTAACAGCCTTGAATGAGGCAGCAGCTCTGCTGGACCAGATGAATTCACGTTATGAGACAGCCTGTGCAGCCCAGAGGTCTGCTGCAAAGCTTGTCAAAGTCAGCATTTCCACAGGCTTCTGGCAAGCCTCAGATCTGTCCCTCCTCAAACAAGGCAGGGAAAGGAGGTGCTGTCATCCTTGTTTCATGAGGGCTGCCTCAGAGTCGTGCTGAAGCTGAGAACTGGATGCAGCACTTCTGCCTTAGCCCCCAAAGCAGCTGGTTTGCATACACACACACTGGGGGGACTGTGGCAAGTGCTTTACCCAGTTGCTTATTACTTATGGTTTTGCTTCTCCCTCCAAAATAGCTGGCATTTGCCAGGCTGCTGACATTGGAGCAGATGTCTCCTTAGCAGCTAGAACTTGGAAGGCTGGAAGTGTGGGGAAGATGAGCTCAGGTGGGAAGAAACAACAACAGCAGGCAGATTCTGGAGAAGCAGAGATCCCTTTTTCTTGCCAGTTTCCCTAGTGAACAAACCAGAGAGAAAATAATGGATATTTATAAGCAAACCTGTCTCTAAGGCAGCAGTTTCCAAAGTCTAATAATAGGGTCTGGACTTGTTTATTGCATGATTCAGACAGCATTGCATAAAGGTGCTGGAAAGCTCCTGCCAGTCCCCAGAGCTAATTCCCAAGAAGTTCTGAGTTAGAGGGGGGGTGATTCCAGCTGCAGGGGGTTCAAGCCAGCAGGGTACCAGCAGGTTCCATCTCTTTGGAGGTGCAGGCAGAGCTAGCAGAGATCCTGGAGCAAGCAGGGCTGTGCAGAGAAGTATAAAACCCTTCTCCCAAGGACAGAAAACCACCTGTCCCCCAAATCAAGACAAAACCCCAAGTCTGCCTATATTATCTGCCCAAATTGCTGCTACTATGCCATGGTCTCAAACCAGAGCTGGTTTCATGGGCAACCACTTATGAATCCAGCACAAAACCACATCCAGTAGCCCTGTTGTTGCCTCTTGCTGATTCAGATATAATGTGTTGAAAGTGCAGCTTCCCCAGCCAAGGAGGAGGGGAGCATTAAAAACATGAAAGGCCAAAACAGGCTCCTCTTTGTATGAGGGAGAAAACAGGGCTGGGCTTTGCAGCACAGCACCTGGACAGCATGTTCTGAGACAATATAACTGCAGCCATCAGCTCTCCTCCACCCTGCTCTCACTCTGCTGTCTTTCCAAGCAGTCAACTTCAACACAGACCAGAGGAATATTCCCTGAGAATGCCTTTGCTCACTCCAGGTAGAACTGCTACAACAAAGTCATGTGAACTATAAGGAACCAAAGGAGGCCAGAGCAGCCTTCTCTGTGCTGGATGGAGCAGCAGAAAAGAAGCCTGTCCTTTTGTAGAAAAAGTTGTTTGAAGCCTAATTTGTCAAGGATGTTTAAACACACAGTAATTTACCTCCCAAACAGGACTCATGGAGTTACAAGACAAGTCAGTGACAGCACTGCTTGAGAATCACAGAATCATAGAATTGTTAAGGCTGGAAATGACCCCTAAGATCATCCAGTCCAACCATTAACCCACCGCCACCAAGTCTACCCTTAGACCATGTCCTCAAGCACCGCATCTCCCCGTCTGTTAAACCCCTCCAGGGATGGGGACTCAACCCCCTCCCTGGGCAGCCTGTTCCAGTGCTTGAGGACTCTCTCAGGACAGAAGTTCTTCCTAAGATCCAACCTAAATTTTCCCTGGTGCAGCTTGAGGCCATTACCTCGAGTTCTGTCGCCTGTTACTGGGGAGAAGAGACCAACCCCCACCTCACTGCAACCTCCTTTCAGGGAGTTGTAGAGAGCAATAAGGTCTCCCCTCAGTCTCCTTCTCCACACTAAACACCCCCAGCTCCCTCAGCCTCCTCGTAGGGCCTGTTCTCCAGACCCTTCCCCAGCTCCCTCAGCCTCCTCGTAGGGCCTGTTCTCCAGACCCTTCACCATCCTCGTTGCCCTTCTCTGGACACACTCCAGCACCTCAACGTCCTTCTTGAAGTGAGGGGTCCAAACTCAGGTTCCTGGCTCTCTAGCCAAGCATCCACTCACATGCACTTGTTTGGAGGAAACCAGGGAGTCTCCACCTCCTCACCCAGCCTCAGCCCCTGACACTTCACTGATCCCACAATAAACCACAGCCTGGTTGCAGTTCTCTGTTCTTGCAGAGCAGTTACCCTCTGGGTGAGGAGCTGGGCAGGAAGGCTCATCAAGAGTCCTGCTAGTCTCTGATGCTCTCTCACCCTGCACATCCCTCCTGACCTTTTGCTGTTTAGCAGGCACAGCTGGAGTTTGCAAAGCAGACAGATGGGGCCTCATTAGTACCTCTCCAAGCAAGTGGATAGAGACATAGACAGTTATTCATGGGGACGTGTGCTGAATCTCAGCAGGGCTGGGATGATGCTCAGGTTCTGACAGATGTTGGATGAGAAAGAATTCACAGCTCTTCCCTCCCACAGTGCCTGGAGAGGTAGGAATTCAAACCACAGACATACATTACCAGGGCCTCTCTCCACTGCTGTCTGACCCCTTCTTATGACAGCAAAATAACCACACAACCTACTAATTCAATACCACTTGTTGGAGGTAAGGTGGACTCAAATATTAAGACAGTTTTTGCTTCTGAGGTTAGTACAAGTAGCAAGGAAAGAGTTGTAAGGCCAGTAAGGCCACAGCTATGAACAGCCTAAAAATTAGGCTCACCAGAGATAAGGCAGAAGAATAGGAAAAAGAAATTTGTTATTTGACACTAACCATCCCCAAAGTATCACTCAGAGGGTGCATGGTCTGCTTTGGAAATAACATCCCCCCACCAAGCTTTGCAGAAATAACCTGTATGTTGGCAATGGAACATGGCAAGTGAAAGTGCTTCACCATCCCCACGGAGAGAAGAGTTGTTAAACAGCAGCTGCACTCTGGTACAACAGAGCAGCTGCCAACATGCCATGAATCAGTCCCAGAACAACCAGCTCCAGAGCAGATCTGCCAGTCACACCTGAGAGCTGGCCTGTAGCACCCCCAGCTAAGCCAGCCTGAAGACTTCCCAGCCTACATTCAGCCCTCAACATTTTATTCACTGCTGTTAATGTCCAGGCTAATGTGTGTCTGCTCCACACACCCCAACTCCTTTGCACCTACTCCTTCAGACACATTCTCAGCTCCTGGCTTCTAAGAGTGTATATTATTTCAAGTAATTTTCCTACAGAAAGAAGACAAAGAACTTTGAACAGGGAAAAAAAAAGCCTGAGTCAAGGCTTAAGTATCACCTCTGTGGAGACACAGTGGCCTTTTTGTTTTCCTTTCAAAAAAAAAGAGCAAATTTGCATTTGACATCCTCACAAACATGTTTGAATCTGGAACTGGGGACACAGCCCTGAGCCCAGGGAAAGCCCAGGTGGAGATGACTGGTTTGCACATCTGCCTTTGGAGCAGATTGCAGCTGAACCCCAGGAACAGACAGAAAAAGCAGGAGCAAAACTGGAATGGACCTTAAATCCTGCTGCAGCAGACAAGCAGGAGAAAATAGTTTTCTCCAAATCGTGACTTCCCTCCACCCATCTCTGAGAGTCTCATCACTGGCACTTCCTCAGGGACTCTCAGTGCTCCTTGTTGCCAAGACTGGATGAGCTCAGGGAAGATGAAATTTACAGGGTCCCAGTATCTCACAGCAGTACTTGACTAACCTGCAGTGTTCCTTGGAGAAATGGTGCCAGCAAGGTCAGGAATACTGGAACCTCTGTGTGTTCTCCAACCAACTGCAAGTCTCACACCAGCTCAGCTTCACCTGAGACACCTGATCATGACTGCAAGGTTGTGCCCATCTATGGTTCTGCCCAGAAATCAGCTCCTGTCAGTGTGTTAGGTCAGAAACCAGCAGCACAGCAGACAGTCATCTAGATACCTTCTTTTCCTGAACCATCCAGAAGAGCCAAAGATTCTCCAGAGACACAAAAGGAGACAGGCTGTGATTGCCCACACAATCCTGACGTGCCACCTAACAGGTTTGGTCACAGCACCCTCTCTGCACGTGGCAACTCCAGGCAGGGAATCCAGCTGAGGCACATCTGTGGTTTGACCCATGAGCTTGGAAAGCACAGGCCTTTATTTATTTTTTTAAGAGATCATGAATTAGCTGTCCCAAACCTGTGTCCTCACAATGAGATCATACATCTGCATTAATTAGGGTCAAGGCAAAAACAAAAGAAAAAAGAATAAATCAGAAGCCCCTTCTCCCTCAAGCTTGCTAGAAGAGAGAGGGTCCAGAGGAGGCCACAAAGATGATAAAGGGGCTGGAGCA
>VXBZ01005965.1:114584-148217 GCA_013399135.1 Heliornis fulica
AATCATTCTATGATTCTATGAAAAGCAGAAAAGCAAAACAAGGCACATTTCTGTTTGGATGCAGCTCCACCTTTTGGATAAACCTCTTTGCATCCCAATCTGCTTTCAAAAAGCAAAACCCTTCACCCAGCTAAACGTGAGCCAGGTGGGTGTCTCTTGCAGACTCTTCCTCAGGCCCCAGTGCACGTACTCAGGCTGTGACTGTCACTCCATCAGTCCTGTTTATTTACTGGTAATCCTGGTATTGCTTTTTGCTCAGTGTCAGTACTGCACTGTGTGCAACAGACCCAACTTGAGAATTCTGAAAATCGAGGGGAGCCTTAACATTTCTTCTCAGAAATCTCACCTACAGCTCAGTCCTTATGATAAAAACACCATCAACTTCACCTTCCCACTCCCAATCAATAGACTGCCTCGATGATACCCTCTGGCTGCCCAGTAGCACAACAGTTACACATCAGAGGGACTAAAGGAAAAGAGACTCTGGCTCCTGTACTTGCTGCCAGGAATGCCAGTCCTGTGCCAAAGGCATTAGATGAAACACTCCATGTGTGACCTTAAATGAGTTGTTGGGCCAAGATCTTTGCAGTGCTGAGATTCTCAACTTCTCTCTGAAACCAACATTAAAATGCAATCTACTCTTGTCATCAGTGACAGTAACAACCCTCCCTTGCTCTGCCTCCTCCCTTTAAGCATGGAATCCTCCAGATACCAAGACTGACTCTGTTTGCATTAAGCTGTAAAATGGGGTCCTTGCCTTGATTTGGAAGTCTGTTCAAAAAAGCTCTCCAGCTGTTCACTATCTGTAGCAACACATGTGTTTACTACCAGGAACCACACATTTGCCACATTCCTCTAGAAGAAGTTGATAATTCAAACTTATTGTCAAGTTATCAGGCTCTCAGAACCTACCCCCTGCCTAAAACAGGAATCAGCTGGAGAGGAAGCTGGAGCAGCCATAGTCACTTAAAATGAGTATTTTCTGTACTGTGTATTCACATTAAACATGATGTTATGGGTTATGACAACATGGAACAGTCACAAACAGCACCAGAGAGGTGCAATTGGTTCTTAACTCATTTGTTTCTTTATTTGAGTTTTGATTTAAGGTCATGGATTAACAAAGGGAAAGGCAACAAGCAGGGCAAGAGTTTTGGTTTTGATTTACTGGCACTGTAAAGCCCTGTTCAACACATGTAAACTTTTACAAGGGACAGAGTCAGCTGGAAGTAGGTGGGGGACTACTATGAACACAGACACTACAACATTCATCTGCAATGTGACTCAGAATTTCCAGACCAACTCAACCAAGACCTGCCTAGCACTGCATTCTGCCCAGACCAACACATGTATCCCCACAGGCAAGAGGTTTGGATCCAAACAGCTTCCAAACAGACACATCTGCCTCCTGATGCACCTGCTCTGGCACTACAGAGACCAATCTTATCACAGTCACAGCCAGCCACAGAGCTTGTGAAACCTTCTGCATGATTCTCATGCTGTCCCAACCCCACAGTTCCAAGTGAGTGAAAACCAACTGCTTTCATCTGGCATACTGCATGTTTTAAAAACAGAGATACACAGCACTGCTCTGAAGCATAGTAGACAAATGTAACAGGGAAACACTGTATTTCACTGTATTCAGAGAAACCAAACTGCAAAAAAAAGGATGTTTCCAGAAAGTTTTAAGATGCTGTAGTCTAGAATTCAAAGGATGTTAGAGGTAAACTTTAAAAAAATATTTTAAGTAGCAAATAAACCCTTGGTTTCACAGGTAACAAAAACATTCTAATCCCCTAAAGCAGGTAATAGTCTCAACTCCCAGGTTTGGGGTGGGTTTTTTCTCCCAAAAGCACAGGTTTATCCTTGGAAGTGTCTCCCAGACAGAGCAACTTCAGGCTGTTTTTCTGTGCTGCAAGCAACTTCATTCCTTGAGATTCAGTGCATTGCATTTAATTGTCTCTTGGGTGTTTTCTGCTTTTCCCCTTAATTTTTCTTTCAAACAAGTATTTCCTAAACATCATTACCTGAAAAAAAAATTTCCTAGGAAGTGAGCACTGCTTAAGCAGTTGAGGACAGTAGAGAGGGAAGAGTGAGGAGAGAGAAAGAGAGAGGCTGAGCTGGATTTTCCCAGTGCCAGATTGCAACCTGGAGCAGAACCTCATACTGGCATTCCCTTTTATTTTCCATTTTCCTCTTCTCTGGTGTAATAGATAATAAAACACAAGGAGCAGCAGGGATGATATGTTTGTAGGTGGATGCTGGATGTTCAAATGGTTTCTTCCCAATATGTTCTGTGTAGGCAGACCAGAGACCTGCCACTGAGAACTGAGAGCAGATGATGCCCCTTTTTTACAGCTGGAAGCCTGCAGAGCCAAATCACTTCATGGGAAACCTTTATTAGTGAATCTTACAAGCACAATCTTTCAAAAAAAAGGGAACTGAAGATGGCTTAGGCAGCTGTCCAAGAGTGTCAGCAGATGCTTTTTGGGTTTGTAGCCCAGGTGGTGCTGCTAGGCTCCTATTTTTCTCCTGGTTTGCTTCAACCTCCTGGATTTGAGGATAGTGTAGTTGGCATAGTGGGTGTACTGCTCCGAAAGGACAGGGACATAGAACGCACGCAGCAGCCTGGAGGACCTGGAAGGAGAAAAGAAAAACAAAACATCCTTAAAGCACTCATTAGCCAGTATCTTCAAAACAGCTCAGATGAGGCTTTGCTAAGATCTGTGCTGGTGAATTGCTGGGATGAGGAATACTAATGGGTCAAGTGTGTGAAAACCAGTCCAACTTTCTCCTTCTTGCTGGGACCGAAGCTGGTTTGTGTCAGCATCACCAGTTTAAGAGGAGCAGCAAACCCAGTTCTTCAGCCTGCCCAGTATCCATTTCAGTAGGATCAGTGGGAGGGAGTGAAGGAAGGCTGGGTAATTATTCCAAGAACCTCAGAGCTCGGATATTACTGCCCAAAAAGCAGACAGCAGAGTCCTGTGGGAGCTTTGGTTCCCCACAGACAGGCAGGCCTCCTGCTCCTCAAGAAAAAGACCTTGTGGTCTTTCACCTGCAATTACCTCCTGGCATCTCCTCTTTTCTATCCAACCTTTCTGGCTGCTTGTTCCTCCATGGATGTCTGAAGGGCAGAGAGAAGCTTTGATGGGCACTGGCATTATGAAGTTTTGCTCTTGCACTGATCTTCTGGTGAAGGTATTGAATTAAAGAGGGATGGGCCTCTCTAAAGCCTCCAAGGCAGTTGGCTGAGGGTGACAGCATTCACTCCTGCTGAGAGCTGCCCTTTCACAGCACTTTGCAACATTTGCACCAATGGAGTACTCAAGCTTGGAGGGTTTAATGGTTGCATCAAATTAGTACCTTTGGTGGGTTGCTAATTGCTGGAGCTGTGCACTGAGTACATTTTAAATGCATGTAGTCTCTTACCAAGCAAACCAATATTAAAAACCTAGTTTAGAATATGAAGTGGACAAATATAAAGTCCTGCAGCTCCAGCACTGAGCCTTGCTAGAGACTTCAAAAATGTAAACACCTTACTGAAGTCAGGGCTGGGCAGGGGTCTTGCTTCCTCAGCACTGAAGCTTGTATCTTCATCTCTTTAAGATCAACTTCTTGATTAACATTTGACAGACTTAAGTCTGAACTCCATCCACATAAAGCTTGGAAGTGCAGGAGCAGCACTCCAACTTGATTTGCAGCATGCTAAGTGGTCAGGTATGTTATATAACTATAGAATGTACTTGCTGGTCACTCTAATTCACACTTCTCTGCTGGTAACACAGATGAGGTTCTGAACATACAATTTAAGTCACTTTAAAAAAAATAAAATTGTATTTTGTTTGCTCATTGTAAGGCACCACTGGCTCTCTTTCAAAAATGCACCTAAAAAGCAATGGCAGGAAGCTCCACTGTAAACTATGTATTACCAGAGGCTCCCAGGGTTCTTGGGCAGCCTTACAGCAATTCACCTGAGAACAAGCAGTTCCTGATCTCCTGCAACTTGGAGTAAAAGGTTGTCTAGGAAAAAACTGGTGACATCTACTTGCACTGGCACCATTCAGCAGCAGGGTCCTCTTACATAAGATGCCATAAAAGCACAAAGCAGTGCAGTTTTTGTTTGAAATATTCCCTCTTTAGACAGTGACAAACTTCCTTCTGTGCTGGAGAGGGGAAACTGAGGCAAAACGTAGCATCACCTCTCAGACTGCTCAAGTCTGAAGTCCTGAATTTCACAAGGCCCATTTCTAACTGCAAGGCTCTTACTTTCAACACCCAGCACCTTGTAAACCTGCTTTTTGCCAAGCTCTCAGCTTGCTGCTGTAGGATATAACAATGCTCATTGCTTTACTCTGAAGCACAAAAAGCTCAGTGATAATACTTAGGCCTTTTCCAAATTGTAAAGCACCCAGCAAAGTTCCTAAACAAAAGACCCAGCAAAGTTCCTAAACAAAAGAATCACTGGAAATGATTGTTGTTTGTGAATTCCTGGGGTGCTGGAATACTGAACATGTACAAAACAGCATCTCTTAGTAGCAAATAACTAGGCAAAAGAGGGTAATTTTGGTGTGTTCTGAACAAGTCATACTTTTTTCAGCTGTCATTTCCTTGAGCCTGGAAATAGAAGGTCTGCCCTCCCTCCAGTAAAAGCAAAGGTATCTCTTTGAAAACAAGTGCTTGATTTTCCTCCTCCATATCTTGTGGTTAGTGAACATCCACTCATTGCTGAACTTATTCTGGGATCTCTTCCTCTGAGCCTGACAGCCCACCACTGCTACCACAGCTACTCTCTGTGGATAGTGTAGTTTCACTTCAATTCCTTTAGCAAAGAAAGAAAACCAAGAAAACACAACTGTGTTCAAGCTGCTGGGGATGTTGTATGAAGAAAAGGCAGAACATTGCTGCTACACTGTGAAAAAGGGACAGAAACTAGGACAGTACCCCAGAGCTCAGGGTGTATGGGGTTAGGATGAAGGGGTTTGTTAAGTAGCCTTGGCTACTCAGCTGAAGGCTGAGGTCCAGAGCATACAATCTGTAGCACTGAAATGCTCTCAGTCACTCAGTCCAGATGTAGAGCTGACAACACTGCTGCACCCAGTTCACATCCTCCCCTGAACCAGGATGCATCTACACAGTGAGAACCTGCTTGGGTCACAGCACCAGTTGACACAGTGGGCACCCAATAAAGGTGAGTCTGACTGCTGGAGAAACAGAACTAGGTGCCTGTGTTTCCCCTCAGTTCTGCAGAAACACTACTATTCTGTCCACACTTGCTCTGCTTTACAGCTTTTGTGAGAAACACTCCTCATACCTTTTTCTTGTTGTATTTTGACATAAAGGCCCAATCCAGCTCACATGGTCTTTATAGGATATGGTCAGCATGTGCAGGATTCAGCTTTGCTTTCTAGAACAAAAGGATAAATCCAGGAGCTGGTTGTAGCAAAACTCTCTCCCAAGTAAGACAGTTCAGTGTAACCACACTAAGTTTGCAGCAACTACTCTGAGCAAGGGAAACTCTCCACATGCTCTTAACCTCGCAGGCAACTCAATCGTTACTAGCAGCAGATTAAATGTCAGTGTTCACTGTCTCAGAGCTCACATCAGCACTGAAACAGGAGAAGAAATTACTATCAGTAAAAGAAAAGATCAAAAAAGAAGAGTCAGGAATGACTGATAGGAAAAAAAAATTAGAAAATAAGAAAAAGAGGGTGGGAAATGATGAGAAATGCAGAACAGAGAGAGAGCTGCTCTTCCCACCAGTGGATGTCATGGCTAATGCCAAGGTACTCATGGCAACAATACAGTGATTTGGTGTATAAAAGCCACAGCTGAGCTACATTTCTGTACTCTTCCTCCCCCAAAAAAGATGTATGTCCTTCAATAGAGAGCTGTAAATCTCATTTAACCAGAAGAGACTCCCAAAAGTGAAGTTCATCCTGTTCCTCAAGGTGAAATGATGCATTACTGGAACTGTCAAGTCCACACAAAGTCTTTTGTTTCTACCATGTGTTACCTAGTCAGGCTGCTGGTGTCACAGCAAAATGACTAACAAAACTTACAAATGTGGAAAGGGAACAGTTTAAACTGATTCCAGTTTCCCAGTCTAAGGACACAGGTTAAAAAAAGGCAAGAGGAAATAAAAGATGAACCTTAAACAGAGTAACATTTATGTGCTGGGAGCATCACACCTCTGGTATAAAACCACAAAACCCTGAATGTGGCATGGTGAACAGGAGGACCAACATGTCTGCTCCACAGCCATGAGGTCAGTCTTTGTGTTTGCTCAACAGCAACTTTGTCACTGAAGAGAAACTCAGACTGGAGACAAGCACAAGGCTGCTCTCTCTGCTGCTGGAACCTACCTAGTAGCAAACCCCTGGATGTCAGGTCTCAGCAGCAGCCATAAGAGGACCATGGCTGGATGCACCTTCACCTCTGGAAGTCATGGCATCACTCTGAACTCAAACAAAGAATCTTTACCTCCTGTCACCTCACTCTGTCAGGCTAAGCAACCTCAGACAACAGATGGTACGTGGAAGGGGCTAGGATGACAGATGACAGCAAATATATATAATGTTCTATTTGCAT
Source organism: Heliornis fulica (assembly GCA_013399135.1). Classification (NCBI taxonomy): domain Eukaryota; kingdom Metazoa; phylum Chordata; class Aves; order Gruiformes; family Heliornithidae; genus Heliornis; species Heliornis fulica. The sequence continues at coordinate 121,173 of VXBZ01005965.1, forward strand.
TTGCTTCTAAATTTCTCCCCCAGAAATGGTGACTGTATGTAGCCTTAATCAGCACAGAGCTTCTAAGCAACATGCTGGTCACAAGATCAAGGTCACAATCACCTCAAGCTGTGTAGCCAAGGGCCCAGCACAATGCTACTGGGACACTGATGCAGGAAGGCTCCTTCAGTGACAGGCTCCAGGCCAGGGCCAGGCAACATGCAAATTCTGCCCAGCTATTGCTGTGCTCCAGGCATCCCACTGTGCTGGTTTTGACTGGGAAAGAGTTAATTTTATTCATAGTGAGTAGCCTGGGGCTATATTTTAGATTTCTGGTGAGAACAGGACTGATAACACAGGGATGGTTTGGTTCCTGCTGAGCAGGGCTTACCCAAAGCCAAGGCCTTACCTATTTCTCACCCCACCACCAGCAAGCAGGCTGGGAGTGCACAAGGAGTTTGGAGGGGACACAGCCAGGACAGCTGACCCCACATATGATATTCCATATATTCCCCAAGCAACCCTCACACAGTGAATTAATTCCTTGTTTTGCTTTGCTTGCATGCAAGGCTTTTGCTTTAGTGTAGTGGCAGGTGACTCTTCCTAACTGCATCTTGTAACCTCAACATCTTACCCCAGAATTCAGGAAAAACCATGAGAAGAAGGAAGAGAAGGAAGAAATAAGAAAATACTCAGGAGGAAGTTGAATTTCTGCCATGTGGGCAGAAGCTAGTACCTTCCAGCTATGAGCATAAACAAGAAGCATGACCAAAACACCCTGAAAAACCACTAACATTTGCATATCCTCTAAGTGTTAAATTTTGTCCCATTCCCCTAAGAAGCAATTTATCGACTTGTAAAAGAAAAGTACAGAAAACATTTAATATAACCTGGAGGAAAGCACCATTAAAGGGAATGAGACACAGTCTCTTATCAAACCCAGGTAATGACATGCTACAACAAGGTGACCAAATCATTAATTTTGCACTATGAATATTTTTTTTAATGGAAAACCCAAGCATTTGGAGCAAGCAGACAGCTCAGCCTAACGTGCTCCTCAGCAGGGAGCTGTAATATTTCCCTTTTCTGTGCCAGATTCAGAGTGCTCAGCCAATATAGAATTAAATGGACCTGGACAAAGCAGCTTCATGAGGAGCATAATTAGCTGGTGGCTTGGAGTACTCTCTAATTCAATTAGCAGAACCATTTATCAGAGCCAGCTGAGATTTACATTTGCACTTGCTGACGTCAATGTGAGACTTGCAGCGAGTCCCAGAAGCCTCAAGTTCAGCAGGAGTGAATTGAACTGCTGGGGTCATTTATTTTCAAAGAGAAAGAGATGGAGTTTGCTTTTTGGTGGGGAGGTGTCTGATGGGGTGGGTTTTTTTCCCCCAAATGCTCCTTGCTCTGCAGCCAGAGCTACAGATGTGAAATCTACACTGGCAGCTTCCCTCACAGCTTAGTTCTAAGTGACACTTATGCTCCTCTTTCCCTTTTATTAAAAAAAAACCCCAAAACCCTGCATTTTCACAGTGTTTTTACACTTACTTCATAGGTAGGAGGGGACATTTCCAAATCACTGTGTGGAAGCAGGTGCTGGATTTGAGAAATGTGCCATTCTGCTGAGCTGGGGTGGGGGCAGGATGGGAGAACAGGTACATGCTCAGGAATGTGAGTGGCCTGGATTTTTATAGGAATTCTTAATGCCTCTTCACTGACTCAAGACACAGACCTGTGTCTGACCCTGGAAAGAACTCTCCCCAGAGATAAACTAGCTCTGGGATCCCTTCAGCTCACCAGTTCCTAGCACCTAACATGCTGTTCCAGCTGTGTAACTGCTGCTCTCCTGCAGCTAAACACCCCAGAACAATCAGTTTCTCAACTCTAAGAGGGACTAGATTAAAATGAAACCAAACCACAGAAGTGTTCCTGCTGGGATTTCCATTCCTTCTCCATTATCAGGTCAGCCAACAACGTTCTGGACTACAGAGGAACTCGTTGCATCCCTGAAACAGTCATCACTGATGTCCTCAGAGCATCTGCCAGCTGGATGGAGTGGCAGCTGTTGGTGTCCTCCTTCACTGGGAGTCTCAGTACTCTACAGACTGGCCAAAGGACAAGAGCAAAGGACTGACCAGCAGCAAGGGAGACTGCTGCAGCCCCAGACAGAAAGATGTACTACTTGCTTTGCAAATGAGGTTTTTCCAATCTCAACAAAAGGACAGTAGCTACTGCCTAAATCTGAAAGGTGAGACAGATCCTCACACCCCCTTCAACAACCAGGCAGATCTGCAACTGCCATCAGCTAACTCATGTCAGCTGCCAACCCACTGCAAATTTTGTGTAATTTCCCCTTTTGAGAATTTTTTTACTCCTATTATTTTATGCAAGTTACAACTCAATCCCACTCAGGGAAAAAAAAACCCCACCAAAGCAAACAATGCTGTCTTATTTTAGAAATGCTATGACACATTCAGAGCTAGAAGCTCAACAGACTGATTAGGAACATTGGCCATGGGGAAACCTTTATATGGATGTTGCAGCAAAATTCCAACACTTGGATGCAAACCAATGCAACCTCTGTCATGAAGTTGAAGCTTCTCACTCTTTCATTCCTTGCCAACAAACTCCTGGAGATGAGTGGGAAGCTAAGTGGACATTTCTGGGTTCAAATGGGTAACTGTAACCTGGGTTGAGTTTAAGAAACCTGAACAGATTCATAGCAGTACCAGGATCCAGCTGAATCCCTTAGTCACTCATCCACCCTGCCTCTTCTCCAAGGGCCAAATTTAGAAAGAAAATATAAAATATGACAAAAAGTCCTAAAGCTGGTGATCCAAAAAAGCCTGAAATGTCTCTTGCTCATGCTGTTGTGGATGGGCTGGCAAAATGGGCTTTGGCCTTGCCTCTAGTTAGCAGTTTTAAATGCAGTACCTTTAAATGAGACACTGGCTCAGAGAGGGCAGATCAGACCTTTCTTTCAGCTCTTCCCTGAGCCATAAGTTGTCCTGGGATGCTGTACCCACAGTCACACACATGCTCCTGGACAGGCTATGGTTCCTGGCTTACTGTTCTTCAGGGGAACACAGAATCTGTCAGAACAGGGCAGCTGGTTCTCTCTCATCCCCCAGGTGAGCACATACCACCCCTAGTCCTTCAGCAGCCCCATGCCCTCAACCTGCCCCAGCTGCCAAGCGCTGCAGGGATGAGCGCTGCACTCGGGCTCTGGAGGTACTAACAGCAGGGATGGAAATCAGACCTGCTGCTATGGCAACCTGGCCTCCTCCACTGGTGAAGGCATCACTCCTCCCCTCTGCTCCAGCTGTGAGACACTTACAAGGAACAGCATGGAGAATTTGTGCTCTGCACATGAATGGGAGCAGAGGGGGCTGACAGGCAACAGGCACCACAAGGACTAGGGATGTGACTGCCTGATCTCCTCTTGGGACGTGCTGTGTGAAACCTCTGCTGTTCCAGTCTCCCATAAAGGCAACAGCATCTTTCATTAAGGAGGACACAGCAACCAGAAAGATCCTCTTCCCTCCCACCACCTTCAGAGGATCTGTTCTAAGGTCCAAGCATGGAGGATGTTCCTCCTTCCCCACTTTCACTAAAGGTAACAGCAGGTCTCTCAGGAAACAGTTCATGAAAGACCCTGCCAAGAAAACTTGTTTGTGTCAGCAAGCTGGGAACATCAGAGCACCCCTGGGAGTTGCTCTAACATCATCACTCTTCCTCACTGTAAAACTGCTTTTACCAGCCCCTCTCCCTGGAGGGTCCTATTACTAGGAAGTAACAAGGTCTCACACAGAAAATAGCAGGGCACTGAACTCTGTGTTAGTTTTTTTTTTTTACAGAGATTTTTCCAGTCCTGTTATGACAGCTACATGACCAGAGCCTTAAATAACTAAACAGCCATCCCCTTAGAGCCAAGGGTTTTGGTATTTACTGGAATGCAAGAGAAACATTCCATTTGACAGCCCTGATTGCACTGCCTGTTAAAGACAGCAATTTCATTATCTGCTCTTCACAGAACTTCTGGTTCAGACACACAAGCAACTTGTTCAGTGAGCAGCAGAACTAATAAAGAAAGGATTCTAACAGAGGTCTCTTCCATGGATTCTCTGATGCCTAATAAAGGTGTTAACTTGCTGACTTGTCACTCCATGAGACTGCCTCCTCTGTCTGCCAGCTTTCATCAAATTTGTGAAGGCTCATGCTCTTTGAGACTGACTTACATCTGTCCTGAATAAAGCTGAAATAAGGCAGCAGATTCAACTTTGTTGGGAGGAGATGACATACACCTAATTTCTATCAAAAGCAAAACAAAAAACTGTCCTTCAGCAAGATGTGCACAGGGAGGATTCCTTTGCAAAATAATCCTTCTCACCAGCCTTCCCAACTAGCTTCACCTTCTAAAGCAACTTAAGTCATAAATATTGCAAGCACCAGTTTGACAAGAGTTCCAGTGTTGCCAGCAAGCCACCTTTACACTGGATTTCAAGCTGGCATTTGCCAATGTATATTTCCTCCCTGTACACTGCAAACAGAACAGATTTAGTTGACAGACTCCCCAATCTTCCTCCCTCCCTCTCCAATGTGTAAAGCATACCTGGAAACATCTAGGAATGGCTTGTAGGCAATGGTCACCCACTCTTCTCTGTTGGAGGAATACCTTGGCTCCCTTGGGCTTTCAGTTGCTGTATCCAAGTCCACCAGATAGTGGCATCTGGAAATATCAATCTGCAGGAAGACAGACATTATATTGGTTTATTTCCTGTAGGCTTCTGGTTGTGTGTGTTCATTTATACAAGCTGTCACTTATCAATGAGAAGGGGCTTGGATTTCTAGCAACAGGTGAAATGCTTCATCCAGGATACAAGGTAAAATAATCAGAATGTTTCCAAGTAAAACCCTGATTGGGGAATAGAATCTACCACTACTGCTCTGGTCATAGGAGGAAAGTCCTAGGGTCCCTCTCTGGGGAAGTACCACTGTCATCTCTCTTCCTGAGGAGCTGTTAAGTCACAGAGGGGAAACTGGAGATGCAGAACCAATTCTGTTGGTGTTACTCCTGGTAGTTGTCTAACTAGATATTAAAGACTTCTTACAATGCTGACACCATAAGCTCCCTAGGAAAAATACTTCACTATCTTTAGTGTTTGAGAAGTTTCCTGATGCCTACACTGAATCTTTATTTATCTCAGTTCATGCTTATTCCTACTTCTTTTACACCAAGAACAAGGAAAGCACCATTTTCATTGTGACAGCTTCCACATGTACCAGTTCTGTTATCTGGAGGTGGCACTTGCCTTCTCTCTGCCTCCCTGCTTATCCTTCTGTAAGGAACAGTGCATCTGCCAACTTCCTGCAAAAGAAATCCCCTCACCTAGTTTTTCATGCCTTCTTTGGAAGTGCTTTTACAATCAGCTGCACACAATTCCAGCATGTTTGGCTTGGAACACATACAGGCCAACATGGGTCACCCACAAGGATCACACAAGCTCCACAGGCTGTTAACTCTGCAAGCTTCATGATACTGGTTTTATCACCTCATGGTACATGGTACCAGTTTTATCTATGGATGGCAGGGCTCAAACCAAATAATGGAGAACAAGAAGCAGTTCCAGCAGAGCAAGCTTGTTGTCTGACACATTATGGAGGAATTTGTGCACAAAACAAATCTGTAGCAGCAATAACCCTCAGTGGTCACCTGCAGAAGACCATCAGAGTGCACCCCTCAGGCCAAGGGGTCTTGGTATGAGTGCAGTCATGCCTTTGTCAGCTGCCCATGGCCCAAGTAGCTGCTCTGCCCTGGCCACAATGTTCAGTGACACTCTGCCAGATGATGAAAACGCACTCGAGGAAGGAATATCACAGGAATGAATTATGTATGTGACCTCACAGTCAAGTGAGCTGAGGGCAATGTCCTCAGGGGACTCATTATGCAACCTTCTCCTTCCTGGTTCCTCTAATACATGCACAGAGTGTACTATTCATTTATAGGAATATTTCATGTCCTTTCTGACTAACAGCCCCCCACCTCCTGCCCTCTTCTCCCCATCCCTCACAAGTAATCCCACAGATATGCACTCGAGCTGCTGAGGAACAAAAACTCTGCCAAGACAAATGTGAACTGTTAGCTAAAAAGACAACTTGAGCTTCTACCAGGACAAATTTCCCTTTAATAATAACCAGCAGATGTGAAAGAAGTTTCACAAATGGTTGCCCAACCGGACACTACACGGTGCAGGAACATCTACACTGAGTGTAAGCAATCTAGGGGACAGGTTACAAATAAGGTCTGGTGTCCTCCAGTCAAAGATTTAATTGTTTTTAAGTGATCTGTCACATTTTCAAAAGTAAAATAATCCCATGCCTGAGGTCATCTTTAAATCTTATCATATTAGCTACATCATTACAACACATCAGAAAAATAAGAGCCTCACAGATGTAGTGTACAGCACCAAGGCTGAGCTTTTGCTGGCATAATGGTTTTCACCCCCTGAAGCAAAGCAAATTCTACCAACTATTGGCTCTGTACTGGAGCACTTTGCTGACACCAGGTTTTGTCAGCCAAGGGTCACATCTGGCACTGGCTGAGTTCTCTGACAAGAGCTCACAGCAGCGACCTGAGAGGCAACAGAAGTCAACATGACTGATGCTTGCAACTCTCTTGTGCTACTTGAAATCAGATTAACCTGAAAGTTCTACCTCCACTCTGTGAACTCTGAATTCATAAGAGTTTTTGGATGCTTTTTCTGACTCTGTTGGTCCACAAGCCATCCTTGCTGCACTCCACTATTCCCAACTGCCAAAGGGAACTAGCAATTAACAGTTCTGCCTCTGATATATTATTAAGCATTATACATTAAAATGTAGTACAGTATTTTGAAATTTCTGAGAAAAGACACCAGTGAAGTACATACATCACACCCTACCAATTATTTGTGGTTTCCTTCAATAATCTCAATAATGTGTTTGGGGAGACATCAGAGAACTGGAACACATGTATTTAAACATTAAAAAAATTACATCACCAAAGTCCTTCCTCAGGTTAAGTGAGCAAAAGACAGGGCATAACTTCTGAACAATAAACATCTGCAAATTGAAACAAGGGTCTTAGTAGTTTTGCAGGTGTTTCATCCAAGTGAAAAGGAGAAGAAAAAAGACTTCACAGGGGAATTTAGGAAAAATCCAAGGCTTTTGTGGTATCACACTTTACAGCTGCCACCAATCTCTGCACCCTGCAGTTATCAGAGTGCTGGGCTGCTTTGTGCCATCTAATCCCAGTCCTATTAAATCAGCCAACACCAAGGAAATTGGCAAGCAAATTAAAGGTCCAGTGAGCACTTCCACAATCCCCCACTGCTGCCAAGCCTGTGTGTGGACTCTCCACTGCACCAGCAGGAGGACAGGTACATGCTTCTAACATGACCTCCTCCCACTCTCAGGTATAAACAAGGGCTCCTTCCACTAACCAATTCACTGGACTTTCAGGGAAGAAACACATGAGAAGCCTGAGTGTTCTGTAAGGAAATTTTTGTTCTAGGCTAAGAACTTCCATCATGCATCTTGGTGTAAAGTGGTTACAGGTTTTTTCCTCAAGACAGCGAGGAAAAACAAATCGTGCTGAATTATTGTCTGGAAAGGGGCTCCGTGGCCACAGCATCACACTTCATCATCACCATCAGAGCCTGTCAACAGTGCACACAACAAATAATGGTCTCCTGGTGACAAACTCTTGGTTCTTGCTCATTCCTCAGGGGCTCTGAACAGAACATAGACCCTAATCTCACCATTTTTGTGCAGAGGTTTTTCAGTGCCCAGGCTGCTGGGGAGTTCTTGCAAGGTCATATCATCACTGACCTCTGTAAAATGACAGAATTCTCCAGATTTATTTCTTTTTTCTTATTTATTTGTTTTTATTTTTTTTGCAGTCAGGGCAACTGGAGGCAGAATGGAAAGACTAAGGAACCTATCAAAAGGAGAACTCACTTTAATCAGTTATTTGCCCAACAGAAGGCAAATGATCACCGCTGGGGAGCAATAATTCCTGGTCCATTTGGTTTCACTGACTTTTACAGAGAGGGCCGGTGACCCTCTTGAGAGATCAATGCACACTCCTTAGGATGCCAGCTCTCTCAAATGTCAGTTTTCCCTTTAATTAATAGCAGAACACAACACACACAGTTGTGTCTTGTGGATTGCACAACAGTGCTTACTTCTTATCAAGTCAGAAAAAAAATGTCCAGATGTTTCTTCCTTAGAGTCACTGCATAGGTTTGCAACACTGAAAAGGTGAAGAAAAAGGAAAAGCAGCTATTGTTGGATTAGTCAAATGAAAAGCTAAAGCCCCTTAAGCCAGGTTTGCAAAGGCCTCTATCCATCAGATTTCTTAAATCCAGGCAGCTGAGATTCTACCAAATGACTGTGTCTTATTCTGTCTTATTCCCCCAAATTCTTATTCCCTCAAATTGAGGCATCCCACATTTCAGTTTGCTCTCCCACAAAATTTTATTGCAAACTTCCCTGGACATGCTTGAACTCACTTTTCTGAAGCACTTATGGGTTTACTGTAACAATTTAGGCTGAAAACAATTTAATTAGGTGGATACCAGATGGCTCTGTGGCATCACAACTGAGCAGCAAATGAAATTACACCATGGGAAACTCAGCTGAGGAGAATGTTGAATCCACTTCTTGCACTGTAGGAGAAGAACATTCCAGGCCCTTGGAGAGGTTCTGGTTCATTAGTAAGAAAACTCCCAAACCACTAACCAAGTTTTTCAGAATGTGATGTAGAATCATACAGAGAAAGACAAGTTGCTGCCTCAAGCACTAAGATCAATCTCACTTCTCTCACTCTCAAAGCTTCCCTAAATGGGCTGGCACTTCCAATGCACAGGAATTACCTGCCAGGTGAAAGACAGATTTTCCTTCTACTACTCCAAGTAGAGCACAGTGAATTCTTACAAGTTACACTGAAGCTAAGGATCATATTGATCCTGGTCAGAGAGCTAACCAAGCACCTATGCATTTACTTGGAGATTTACACAAGACTTTGGTTGTGTACTGATCCTGAAATGTTTCTTTGTAGAAATAAGTAGGTCTTCATAAACAGGGCTGCAAGGAATTTCTAAATTACATCCTATCCTCTACTGTTTTCCTCTTTTTCCCTCCTGCCACTCTGTTTTTTTGGGGTTTTTTTTCATTTTTTTTTCCCTAGTTGCAACTGCTGTGCTAAGTGCCACAGAACTACATTTGATCACATCCTGAGTAACAGGAGTGGGCACAGTGTAGTAGAGATGGAGCTGGGGGCACAGCCTGCTGCTGTGCCCATCTCTCACTAGTGTCTGGATGGGTGGCAGCCTGGCCACACAGAACAGCAGCTTGTGTGGTTTAGCAGTTCAACTGTTCTGAGCAAAACCAGAGAAGTCTCAGTGATCACTCTAACAGATATTTCAAAAATGAGACCAAGCCTGAGGTGGTTCCCACAGCTCAAAACAGAGCTAAAAGGAATTTGGAAAAGAAGTGAAAGAAAAAGTGGTTAAAAACCACCTTCTTCTGAAGCCAGTTTTAACAGTTTCAGTATTTAAGTGTAATCCACAGTTCCTGCTTGGATACATCTTTGTAAAAGATAATGCTCCTTATCTCTTTCTTAGCAGTTTCAGAGACAAATGCATCTCCCTAGTAGGACAAGTACAAGTTAAGTGCTGTTCAACATGAATTAAGGAAGGAAGAATTGCAAAACACAAAGATCAAATCACTCTTTTTCCCCCAGTGTCTCATAGCAACAGAAACACCGAGATTTACTCGTCAATTTTTGAAGCAGAGCAGAAATAGACACTTATATTTGAAACAGAGTGATCAGTCCCATTTCTGGTGCCATTAATTGGTTTGAAGCTTTCCATGGCTGAGATAATCCTTTTGAACCACCTGCTTTCTCCCCTTTAAATGACCAACAGTCTCATTCTATTTACATTTCTTTGCTATGATGGTCCTTTCCAGTGCTTGTTGTTTGGGGTTTTGTTGGGGTTTTTTTTTTTTCAATCTGGATATACTTGCACTCATAAGCTCACTGGAAAAGATTGTGTTCTCTTGGTGTTATTAGCAGGTCAGAAGTTTGAAAGCCATATTTAAAATTCACATTTAGTAGCTAATTTCTAATGGCCCAGGCCCTTTAGCTTGCATGAGAAATAAAAAAAAAATTGTAGGGTGACATTAAGAAACAACTATGAAACAAAAAGTGTGTTTTGCTCCATTAGTCATAGGCTGTGCACCAGCCAGCTGTCTGTGCTAAAAATATGACACAGTTAAAGATTTTGTAAATTAAATTCATTGCAGCAGACAGCTCCTCTCAGGTGGGAACACGCCTCCTTCCCATTTCCAGTAACTACATAATGAGGCTCAAAATAAGAGAGCTTTAAGCCAGAAGCCTGATCCCTGTTTTTACCCACTGTTTGCTCCTGTGTTGCAGTGCTGCTGCCTTCCAGCCACTTCTGCAAGCAGAACTCAAGTGCTTGTACAATGTCTAACAGCCCAAGGCATGAGCTACATAAACAAGCATGTGTCTACTGTCTTCAGGCAGGATTGACCCACTCATGTAAACCAGAGACCTGGTCCTTTACATGGGAGTGATTCCTGTGCACTGATGGACATATCAAAGCTATTCTCCATCATGCTGAAAGAGAATGAAGAAAGGACTGTGCATTTCTTGGCAGCTCCTCTCATTCAACCCTTAGAACAAAAATGAAAGGATGACTCAATATTTACTGTGCTGTTAAGATTTAACCAGCTAAATAATTTTAAAAAGAAAATAGCCAACAGTATTCTTTAATTATTCATGTGTGTGTGCACTGGTTTTGCTTAGGTAACACAAGGCAACTTGAAAAGTAACAAATCAGTAATAACAGTATACATTAACTTACCAGATTCCCACTGAGATCACTAATGCAATTCATTTCAGCAAAGTTCCAAACTAAATTCTCTCAGTTGCAAATATAATAAAAACATTTATATTTATAAAGTACAAAATTTAAATCCCTGCTCCATGACACCTATTTTCTGTGGGGGATTTCAAACTACTAATTCAGTTCACTGTCCACTGATCACAGTAATACATTACACTAAACCCAAAATGGCAATAACTAGGAATTAATACTTTTTCAGCTTTATTATTATTATGTCTTTAATTAAAAACAGGCAGATGAGAGAATGAATAGAAGCCACTCACATAAATGGCAAAACTTCCAAGTGCTGCAGTGATCCCATTTTTGTTCTGAAACATGTATAGTCCCCAGGAAACAAGAAGGGTAAACCCCAACATAAGCATTAATTATATTACTATAAATTATACAGTAAGAAAAGGAAAATAAACCAGGAATATAACCCTTACATATCGAGATGGCTCTTCCTTGTTTTGGTCATTCATGTCAGTGGGAACGATTCGTGTGGCCATTGGTCCCTTGGCAAATGGTTTTGGTAACTGGCCCCTGAACTCTGACAGGATGAACTGGAGCTGCCAACTGCAGAGAACAGTGTCAGAAAGCCCATCAGGAAAATGCAGGACATAGTCACATTTTGTGTGGAGAAAATCAAAAGCATAACCAAGGACATTTCATTCCAGAGGGCAGCCAGCCCTGCTAGAGAAGCAGTCACACTATAAATTTTCAGTAGCCTGTGGCCAACACAGTATGCTGAGAACAAACTTTAGAATCCTTTGGTTTGGATATGCTGGTGTCAACAGAAATAAAAGTTCTTGAAGGCTACTCCCATAAGTACTTCTTCTAAGAATTGTCCCTCCTTATGGATCTCATCAAATTGCACCTTTTAGATTGAACAACTTACTTATCTGGCAGGAGAAAGCTGCTTGGAAACCTGTGCCACTCCTTTCCCACACAGACATTAACTGGTCTCCCCTCTGGCACAGTGTGAATACTGGGATCAGTAGCAATCCTGTGAAATTCTGGGTAGAGGTCCAAAGGGCCATGGTAGCCTATGGAAGGCAGAAAGTTTTAAATAAGGCTAAAGAAATAAGTGATATTTGCATGACTGCTTTTGAAGGACTACAGAAAATTATTCATACATAACCTTTTGAATACCCCTTGAATAAATCTATGCTAAAAGCTGTCTGGATTCCAAAGCTCCTCCTCCTCTCAGGAGTGCATAAATCCCACCTACCATCTCCAGCCACATTCTCCTGTCCTGACTGTCAACAGCTAACATCAAGCAAAAAATTACACTTGAGTTGGGAAGGTCCACTGCATGGCTTGGGATTCATGAAAGTCTTAAGGACCACATCTAATCTATCTCCATTAAGGGCACATGCACATAATTACAAGCTTAACACAGAAAAATACTTTCTCAAGTAATATCTTACATCTGAAAGTTATAGTATTTGCTTAGTACTAGTCTGGGTACAGGTTTTACATCAGTGTAGTTGTAGTGGCTGGAGGCAAAGGGCAGCAGGTTTTTCATAGAGTCCTAGTGCTAGTCACACATACATATGTTCACACATACACATATGAATGTGCACATACATGCACACATGCATGTTTTCATTCATGCTGAGCACCAGCTCAGCATGAATGTGCACATACATGTGTATGTGAATGAAAACATGAATGAAAACATACATGAATGAAAGGCACAATGACATGCACATACATGTGTGCATGTCATTGTTCCTTTCCCTGCAACAACATCCAATCTTCTAATGTTATTTCTACTTTAGCAGCACAACTTCAACTCCCCTTAACACTTGCCAAGACCAATAGCCAGGAAAGCACAGGACAAGTCCAACATACCAACCTCTGAACAAGGCAACAGAGCGTGACAGTGACAGAAGGCCGAAGAGGAAGACGGTCCCCAGCGCCAGCCAGTTGGAGGAGACCGTGTAGTGTTCCAGGCGGTAGCGCTGGAAGATGAAGTGGTAACACTTCTGAGGAAAGATTTAAAACAAAAAAAAACAACAAAAAAGACAATGTAAAATTACTCAAATTGTGATATATTTAGCAAAAATACATTTTTCATGCTCTAACTACAGCGCTGAAGTGGAGAAAAGAATGCACAGCACGTTCTGTGCCCACCATGACACACCAGCCACTGTGAAATTATTAAAATTAAAGCCCTTTTGGCTTTTCTAGTTTCAAACTCTCTCTAGGAATGCCCAGGAGGAACTACATCCAATACTTGGCTAGGTCCCTCTCTCCTGCTCTGCCTTTCTGCAAGAGTGATTGTTGATTTCCTATCCTAACCTACTTTCTGTCCCTCTTGTCTTGTTTGCATTTTTCTTCCAACAGCCAGATCCACATGGTTTGGAGGAGTAGACTGACAAGCTTGTAGTACTAGTAGGCTATCACTTGTAAATTCTCAGCTGGATACTGATCAAAATGTCATCAAACAAGTGTTTAAACTATGCAAGACAGAAAATACACACTAGATTTTCCTAGAGCCATATCTGGCAAAGGGTTTCCAAACCCACACCGCTGCTCTCTGATGAATATTGTGACAGCACACAGCCATTCCCAGCCAGAGCCATGGAACTGCTGACACTACAGAGCTTGGTCCTGTACAAGTGCAAGGACTGAGCAGTGACAGGAGATCCACAGGCAGAATAGCAACTGACCAGGGGAAGACTGACAGTGATTTGAGGGGTGCAGCATTGCTGGTGGGGAACCCAGGCCAGCAGTGGTGCATAGAGGACAGGAGTAACAGCAGAATGAGACTGGACAGCTGGAACAGGCTCTAACAGGGACTAACAACTGCATTCCTGCACCTCATTTTGAGCTTTGAGAAGGTTTATAACAACCTATGTCAGTGCTTTATGAAATCCTTCAAGTGTTAATTACTGAACTTGCAGTTTTTAGCTCTTCCAAATGTCCAATGCAATTTCCCAATGCCAGAACAAGAACATTTTTCCCATTTCAAATACTGAAGGATTGCTACTAGGATACAACAAAGTGCATTTCCTACACACACACATTCCTGCCCCTTCAAGCTTGCTGAATAGCATCCAAAGGAGGCACAATGCTAATCAAGTTACCACTACTCATGATTTCCCTTGGATGTCGTGTGGCATTGCCACTACAACACCACAACTGCACCTTACAAGAAATTCCCACTTGGAATGGGAGAAAAACTTCAAATCATTAAGAAACAGTTAGTGGCAAAGAAATATTCTCAGCCATGTACCACTTCAGGCAATCCCAGGAAAGCCTTGAAAAGTGCCTTTTTTTTTTGCTGGGTTGTTAAGCAGTCTGCACTGAAGTCCAAGAGTACTACATGACCTCATTCTGAATGACACTCGGGAGGGAAATCCCAAATATTTTTGCTTCTAAGCATAAATACTGGCTGGACAGAGAACAGCTTGAGAGGAGCTCTGAGGAGAAGGATGTGGGGGTGTTGCTGGAGGAAAAGCTCAACATGATCAGGCAATGCAACCCAGAGCACCAACAGGATCCTGGGTTGCCTCAAAAGAAGCCACCCTCTGCTCCACTCTCCTGAGACCTGACCTCCAGTACTGTGTCCAGCTCTGGGTCTCCAACACAACTGAGACATAGACCTCTTGGAGCAAGTCCAAAGGGGGGCTGGGAACATAGAATCATAGAATGATTAGAGTTGGAAGGGACTCCCAGAGGTCATCTAGTCCAACCCCCCTGCAAGAAGCAGGGACACCCCCAACTAGATCAGGTTGCTCAGGGCCTCNCCCAACATGATCAGAGGGCTGGAGCACCTCTAGGGAGACAGGCTGAGAGAGTTTGGGCTGGCTCAGCCTGGAGAAGGCTCTGGGCACATTCCAGACCCTAAAGGGGCTCCTGAATAGCTGGAAAGGGACTGGTTTACATGGGCAGGGAGGGACAGGACATGGGGGAATGGTCTTCAGCTGAAGGTGGGTAGATCTGTAGATATTTTGAAGAAATTCTTCCCTGTGAAGGTGGGGAGGGCCTGGCACAGGTTGCCCAGAGAAACTGTGGCTGCCCATGGATCCCTGGCAGTGTTCACAGCCAGGCTGGATGGGACTTTGGGCACCCTGGGCTAGTGGGGAGTGTCCCTGCCCATGGCAGGGGGCTTGGAACTAGATGGTCTTTAAGTTCCCTTCCAACCCAAACCAGTCTGTGCTTCTGTGACTCTCTAATGTTACAATGGGACTAATAGTTTTCCACATATTGTCAATCAATCTGTACAGGAAGATTATGGTTTAACTTGTAAAATTAGCAACAGACACACACTTCAGACTTAACATGTCTCTGCACTTTGCTTCCAGAGTCTCAACATCTACCCATGAACCATGGTTCAAAAATGAAAACCATACCACTGAAGAGATTAAGGTTGATGAGAAGTTATGCACAGGACAGTCCTGAACTGTACAATCACTGCAGATTGTGTCACAGACACAGATATCCTGCAGATGTTGCCAAAATCTGTGAAGGGGTGTAAAGATGTCCACTAGCAGTTCTGTTTCCTAAAGGTATGAGCTCATTGTAAAACCATGTTTCACTGAAACTCACCTGGAGAGCAGAAAGAGCCACAGCACTGCAGAGACAGATGAGGGGATAGATGGGAAAGAGAAACCTCTCCTCTTTGTGGGGCTGACTGAAGAAAATCAGGATCCAGATGTACATGGGAGCCAGTGTCAGCCAGTAGGGACGGCCCAGATTCTGAACTGGAAGAAGAGAACACTCAGCAAAGCAGTAGTGTAAGAATGAAGGGTTTATCCTATTCCCCTTCTTGCACAATCATATCTCACATTCAAATGTCCATTCCTCAGAGCCAAACTACTGCCAGCAGACAAAAAACACACAGCCATGAGCAGCCACACTGCTACAATCCAGGTAACATGTTAGCAGACAATCTTGATCAGAGAATTTCTGTAGATTCCTACAATATTAACAATTTCAACAGACTTCAGAAGACCAAAATAAAATTCTAAAAAAAGCAACTGTGTTACCAAACCCAAGACACAAAACCCACCAAGAACTGACATGTCTAAACAGGTAGTCAGAAGTACTAGATGTCCTGCTGTGTATTATGCTATCCATACAAAAATCAGAAAAGATCTCTGGACCTACCCTTCCACTTACAAATGGTTGTTTAGCAACTGAAGTTTCTACAACCTTCATTGCTTAATTACAAAAATAACAGCATGAGAGGTCTCTCAGGCACCTTCTGCTTAACAGAGGAAATAACTGATTCAAAAATAACAACAATTACCCTGAATTTTAGTCACACTGAGGAGGGCTCTACACTGCCTGATAATTTTCAGTCCCTTTCCTGCCCCCATGCTACTCCCAACAGCAGAGTTAAGCAATTAAGCTAAAGGCATTTCACAGACAATAAGAACAAAGCACTTGGCAGAATTGGTCCTGCTGTTAAGTACAAGAACACTAAGTGAACAGCAGGAAATCTTGCATTTACAGCATCTCCTACAGAGCTTTCACTGGTTTCTGACAGTATGTCAGTCATATTCAAAGAACAGATGTAAGCAAATACCCATTAACATACATTTTCACTGAGGACTATGATGTTTTTCTTTCTCATTTTCAGTTAAAAAAAAAAACAGAGCATGAAACACTAACTGGACCAAGGAACCTGGAAGCTGCTGCTGACACTTATGCTTAAACTGGTATCATTTTATTTAAAAGAAAGACTTAAGTAGGGAATATTCTGCATCCTTCCTTCTCTACTCTTAAGTATATCCTCACCTATGGGGACTTCACAAAGCATGGGGTAGCAAGACTGTCCTGCCAGGCCCCAGTCCTGTGAGTTGAAGAGTGACTTTCACAGAACACAAACTAGTCCAGGTTTGATCCCAACATGGGCAGCAGCAACACAGACCAGACAATGCCTATTTATAGGCTCAAGCCCAACAATCAAAAGGGAAGTAATAATTCTGTTCTCTCAAGCTGTTACAGAACACATTCTGGCAGTGGTGTAAAAAAGTACAATGGAAGTGCCAGTTCTCCAAGTAATTTTAAAGGCTACCACTTCCAGCTGCAGATAAGATGGAAACAACAATGAGTACATAGTTTATTTTCCCCTCAAGACTTCTGACAAGGCTGAACTCATAACACTCTGACTGGCTGAGTGTTATGTACCATACAACTTGTTGAGCTTACTCTGCATATGGATAGTTCAGGCTCAATAACACAGCACTGGTGATGAGGTGGAGACAGGAACACAGAAATAATTGTTATGATTTCCTCTTAAAGAGGCTCTGCCCTTCTGCAGACAGCACTTGAATTAGATGCATCTCACTGCATGCTCTTTCCACACAGAAATCCATTGTGGGGTCAATATCAAACTGAGTAATGAGCTCTAAGAACTTTCCTATTATTCCAAGGAGTTTCCCTGAATCTAGTTTGATCTCAAAAAAGGCAAGCTGTTCTTTGGCAGGCAAGCTCTCCCTTTAATAACAAGGTTGAGAGGCTGTCTCTGCTTGGCTTTCCCAGCTGCCTTGCACTCACCATGAAATTTCTGTAGCAGACGCTCCATGAGACAAGTCAGTGGCAGCACAAGCAGAGCCAAAATAAATGCAACGTTGAAATTCAGAAAGCCATTGATGAAATAGAAGGACCAGGGTTCTGTACCTAAAGGATAACAAAAGGAAATGAGAGCTTTTAAATACAAGCATGTATGAGATATAGATAGAACAGCAGCTTTATTCCTTCTCTGCCTGACACAGACTGAGATAACCAGCAGCAATCCACTCTCCCCACTCCAAGCATATTAGAACCAGAGAATGGAAAGAGTGTGGACAGAAGATCTGGACAGAGGATGAAACATCATGGGGTGAGCCCAAGCCACCTCAAAGCAGTCCCCCAGTTCTGCCACTCACAGAGAAAACTGCCTTAACAGAGCCACAAGTTAGTCAGCAGCCATACAAAGGCAACTATCTCACAACCATGTCTGCCCAAATTCCACCATCTTCCTTCCCAGAAATCATTTTTCTGCTTTTCTCTCCTTATTTTTCTTCACACATAATGTTAAGAAGAGGTTGTTCTAATCCTGGAGTGATGCTGTATTCTCCATTTTGTCAGAAATGTACTAAAAGGAACAAGAAAGAGAGCCTGAGAAAATACTTCACCCCAACAGAGGCTCTGCCTCTGAAGTTCACCCAGACACTACCTTTGGGGACACCTTCACATCAACACTAATTAAAATGTCCCTACTGTTCTTACAAAGTAGCTTCCAACAGCAGCAGCCAACTCTGCCTTCCAACCTGAGAAACTTGGGTACTGGCTGCAAGCTTCTCAGCTCTTCAACTGAAAGAAAATCCAGTCCAACTGCCATTTATTTGGACTCTTAATTTAATTCAAGATGCTTAAAATTCTGAACAATAAGGAATGCCAGTTCCTCTCCACACATTTGCCACTCTCTCAGTGTGATTAGCTCAATCAGTCAGTAAATGACACGTGGGGGCTTTAATCACTGCACTGTTGTGACATGTGTCACATGCCACAGCAATTTCCTGCAATCAGAGCCACTTAAATAGGGTCCATGTTGAAATTAATCAGACAACTGAAAAGCAGCAAGGAAAACCCAAAACCTCTGCAGCTC
Organism: Heliornis fulica; assembly: GCA_013399135.1. Lineage (NCBI taxonomy): Eukaryota > Metazoa > Chordata > Aves > Gruiformes > Heliornithidae > Heliornis > Heliornis fulica. The sequence goes on from VXBZ01005965.1 coordinate 139,713, forward strand.
CTACAGATAAATGTGATTAAAAGGTGCACTAGTAATGTCAGAAACATGTTACTGGAGTCACTAAGGCCAAGTCCAAGAAACTGGGGTGAATTTAGGAAACCTCTGGTTACCTGAGAGCAAACAGTGATTACAGATCTGGATTTTGGGGAGTAGAGGGCCTTAATGAAATGAATTATTAGAAATTCACCTTCTCTCTCCCTTCACCTGTCTCATAATTCTTGCAAGTCCCATATGAACACAACCCTCAACCTGTGGAAGGCTGAATATGGGATATGGTAGATTGAAAGACATTGTCACCTGATGGGCACAGAAGAGGTATTTGTACAGCAGCACTGCAATAATGCCAACATTCCTTCCTCCTCCTCTAGCCTCTGTTGGTGACTGTCACTATTTAAGGACCACAATTCCAAATAATCACCGTGACAGATCTTGAACACATGCAGGAAGCAGGTTGGTTTAGGACTGATACACACTGTCCTTCCTAAAAATCAGAGCTGCTGACATCTGTGAGAGGAAACCTGTGGCAGTTTGGAGTATCACACTGTACATCTTCAGTGGACATCTAAAAAGTGTAAAGGATCCTTTGGCTTCTTCACAGCCTTGCCACCAAGGCCTCTCCTTATATATAAAAGGACTGGAACTGGGTTTTGTAGCCTGTTTCTCTATTCCCACTGCTACAAACAACAGCCACCATATCACAGAAGATGCCAGGATGAAACAGAAAGCTTCTTAAACTGATATAAGCTGTCACCTTCCAGGGTCTTGTGGCTACAATTAAGCTGCATGGCACAGCCAAGTTGTAGATCATTTAATGATAGTACCAGTGACCATTCTGTCACTGCTCTACCTGCCCTGGCTGATACAGAAAAGAAATTAATTATGGCTCTCTCCAGTCTGCTCTCTGATCTGGTTACTGGGACTCAGGAACACACTTCAGGAAGCACATCTCCTTTACTATCAAGATGCAGCCTTAAAGGCCCAGAGGTGTCCTGAGGGACTCTGATGATAAAGAGGTCAGCTGGTCTGAAACACACTTTAATCAAAAGGCCACCTTCTCAGATTTTTTTTGCAATGTGATTAAATTGGCCTTAAGAACTAAGCACTGGAGCCTCCCCTCCTTCCCCAGTAGGAGCTTTTCTTCTCTGGGTGAGGAGGAAGGAAAAACAGGAAAAAAATACAAGAGGAGAACAGTGCATTATGCAGGCAAGTTAAATAATTCACTGACTCCAGGCAAAAAACCAAAGAGGTTTGGTCACTGGGATGACTCACCCATTCAGAGGCATTCAGTCTCAATGCCTCCCTGGGCAAAATGGGGTTGTTTTCTTGTTATCCACAATGACTGAAGGTGATCTGAGAAAGAACTGCAATATGAAGAAGAACAAGCTCATGGCATACAAATCCTGGCTCAGAACAAGCAGGAGGGTCACTGAAGAACTCTCTAAGCACAGTACTGACAGGAACATGCTTACACAGCATTGCCTTCAGACCATGACAGGCTTCACCTCCTGCAGATATCCCACAGGCTCGAGCTGAGCTGATGTGGGCTGCAGAGGAGCCTGATGAAAGCAGGGGGAAAGCACACTGTGGCCCAGCCAGTTCACAGCACTGTGCTTCCATGAAGATGGAACCAACTGGAAGAACTGTCAGACTCAGCCAGAAACTGACCTTTGGGACCTGACATGCTCAGAGAACAGCTCTAGAAAAGCTCACACACCAGTTAATAGAACTTAACAATGCTGCAGCTTGACCACAGCAACGGTGAGGGCAGCTCAGGACAAAGCAGAGGAGCTGTAAACTAGGTTTATGCTAAGGTTCCCAACCCTGGGTTTGCTACAAACTAAGAGCCTGCATGCAGACACAAACTGTTGCTCAGGTGTTAAGCAGTAACTAAGCTGCAATAAACTGATTGTGAGTCACAACCTTCATTCTAAGTAAGCCTGATTCAGTGCTAGTATAATAAACAGTTCTCATTTATTTTCACTCTATTTAAGAACCAGGAGTCAACAGAGCAAGGTGTCATGTAAACAGCTCCAGCACATTCCACCCAAGCTGAACAGAGCTTCCCAAAGTGCCATCTCACTGCAAGTCACAGCCAAGGCTCTGATGGCTGGAAGTGGGAGAAAACTTTTGTCACAAATTGTGTGTTCTTAGAATATATGTACACAAAAACATCCCAAAGCCTCCAAAGAGGCTTAGGGATATTTGCTTGCAAGCTGCTTTCCCTTTGCTGTAGAAACCTTGTCACCTTGGGAAATAATTCTTTGTACATATTGTATTTATCCAGAAAGTAAAAATAATAAAAAAATTTTAAAAAAGAATCCAATCTTGTCTTCAGAACTGCAGTCTGCAGCCAAAAAGGCAAAAGGAAAAGTACTGTGGTGCTTACACTGAACATGATACCTGCTGATGTCTGCAACCTCCAGCAGGTCCTGCTCACACCATGTGAAAGTTGGGAAAACCCAGCTTCAAAGCCAGAGGGACTGGCCAGCCTTTCATCTCACCTAGTACTGTTGCTTCTCCCAAGTCTTTTGAAGGTCTCTAAACACACAGTTCTGTCCTGGCCACATTTCATTAAGGAACAATTTCAAGCAGGCTTTTACTAGCCTGAGGATGTTATATGACTGCCACTATGAATAAAACACTTGAAAACAGGTTAATCCCTGAAGGCTTCTAGAAACAGCTCATGCACCAGTATGGAAAAGGTAAGAAATGAGCCCATGCCAAAAATCTATCAAAGCCTAGAGTTTCCTTACCAACAATTCACAGCAACACACTTCAGAGCCTTCCTGCAGAGCTGAAACACAGTTAAGCAGCTGTTGCCTTGCTGTGCCACAGCACAAGTAATAAATCATGACCCAGCACCACCCAAAACAGCCTTTCAAATGAACCAACAAATATGGTCTGCAGGGCTCCTCCAGAGAAAGGCCTGTGGCTGATGAATACCCTCCTAGAATATTTAAACAGGGCTTAAACAGTATACAGAAGAGACACAGGGCCCCTGCACCCTAAGCTCCCTAAACCCTCCACCAGCCTCTCTGAAGCTCTGCTAGAAATACAACATTTTTTCTACTCTTCAGCCCTAGAAGTACATGATAGGAACAACTTAGTGCACTGGCAGCTCCCAACCAGACAACACAGCACGGCCATTTAAGTTCAGACCTGAGATTTGGGTCACACAGTAAATGGCCAGTGTCAGGGAAGCTCTTGTAGGCAGATTTAATTGCCTGCAGCTTAGAATGCCTTCGTGGTAACCTCAGGTTCTGCTTGCCAGCAAAGACCAGAGAATAAGCAAGGAGATTCCCAAGGCAGAGCATGACCTCAGGAGGTCTGCAGACACCTGATGTGACCTGAAAGAACTCTGGATTCTGCACCATTAACAATTTTCCCAAGGTTCTGCACCCTTGCCTGCAAAGAACAGCCAAGACCTCGATTACAGCTGACAGACACTTCTGCCCACTGCACCCGTGTAGCACCCAGACACGTTTGCTACTAGTAATTCTCTTCTGTGACGCCGAGACACCTCATGCGGGTTTACACTTGACAGTGAACAAGAGCAGCTCCACGCACAGCGCGGAGTAACCCAACAGTGGCTCGAGAGCGACGCCATGTGGCCAGCAGCAGGAACTGCAGGCTCCTGGAGCCTGCGGGCTGCCTTCGCTTTGGAGTGGCTCTGGAAAGGCGCTGGCAAACGGGATCTGCTGGGTCACGGTCGCAAGACAGTTGACAAGCAAGACGCCCGTTCCCTTCCTGGCTTGCTATGTTTAACTCACCGTAGAGATCAGGTCCGTGAGAGGTGAAGACATTGTATAAAATGATGTTGAGAGGTGCAACTACCAGCTTGCCATAGTAATAGCTGTCCACAACTACCAAGGGCACCTGGAAGAAATGATCTATTATTTCAAATGCCAGAAGCTTTTGGCTACACTGCACAAAAGCTCCATGTGATTTCCCATATGGAGCTCATATGGCCTTGTGCTGCTAACCATCCCCCAACACCTGCTATTGCAAGCCCCTCTTTGTGTTGTTACAGGCACTTACCAAAAAGAGAATCAATGACACTGCACACCAGTTGAAGAAACTTTTCCACCTCTGCTTCAGTATCAACAAGTCAAAGGCAATAGGAAGCCTGAAAAGAGAGATGGGTATCAACTGGGGACTTTGTCCTTCCCTGCTGTAGTTTTCCTGACCCTTCAAAGCAAGTGGGGCAGTTGCTGGAAGAGAAACATCATCTCACTGAGCTCTGCTTCTACTCTATATTCCAGTCAGACAACTTGGGTCTTACCTCTCTGTATATTAGCATCAGGAAATCTTCCCAACCAAAACTCTTCAAAAGCACTGTAGCAATGATCCTGGACCAAGCTAGCAGCTCAGTCCCTGTCAGTTTATTCCTCTAGATCTCTAGTCCCCACATTCTCCCCAGCCAGACAAAAACCACTGTTGACAAAGAGCAAAACTCCTGAGCCCTCCTCTCCTTACCCAAGAGCTGCACTGAAAGGCCAGCCCAGAAAAGCTCCAGCAGCCACCCCCAGCACTGCTACAGAAGTCTTGTCCATGTACCAGCCTGTCATGGCAATTACTGTGGTATACATGCAGAAGCTGCTTGGGAGGAAAGCTGCAACACAAAGGAAGAAAGGGGTTAGCACAGCTTTCCCACCTTGGGAGAACTGCACAAAGGCAAGTTAAGGCTTTAATATCTCGTTCATTCCACTGCACTTGGGGTGCTAGACTGGACACTCTCATTTCAGTGCAAGAAAAAAAAACCTTAGTCTTGTTCTGACAAGACTAAAAATATTCTTTTAAGCACAAAGACCTCTTTCCTCAGTGGCATTCAGCAGTGGTATCTGGTACACAGCATCCAGGGCTAATACTTCTAACACTTGCTGCACCCTCTATGTTCTACCAGGAAGAAAGAAAAAAAAAATAAATGAACCTGCTCAAGTGGCAGCACAAAATGGGAGCTGACTGAGTACAGTCTCTGAATCAATTGAGCAGAGAAAGGTGGAAAGTAAGTGAAGAATGAGAAGACCTATGAGAATGCAAAAACAATGGAAGGATGTTGTTCCTCTACATCAAAAAACAAAAAAGGGTAAAATATTAAATCTCAGAATTCCTCTATTGTGGTNTCAAGTGGCAGCACAAAATGGGAGCTGACTGAGTACAGTCTCTGAATCAATTGAGCAGAGAAAGGTGGAAAGTAAGTGAAGAATGAGAAGACCCCAGAGAATGCAAAAACAATGAAAGGATGTTGTTCCTCTACATCAAAAACCAAAAAGGATAAAATAGGAAAGCTCAGAATTCCTCTATTGTGGTATTTCCTTTCAAATTTCTGTATGCAGACAACATAAAAAATCTTCATTCTAAGTCTCTCTCTGCATTTTACCCCATACATACAGCAGGTGTTTTGTAAATATCACACTGGTTGGCTAGGCAATAGGTACAACCACCAGCCAGATGGGACAGGACACAAAGGCAAATGACAATGCCAAAATATAATCCTCCTTCCTTGGATTAAAATATGTTCAAGGAAGGTAAACCAAGATGCTGTTTAAAAGGCACAGCCCATTGCAGAGAGACTGGAAACAGCATCAGAAACAAACATGCCCTGGAAACTGAAACATACAAGAAAGTGACACAGGGAAAGTATTTGGAAACAAAACTTTTTCTGTCATCACACTTGTGAAAAATACCTGCAACAGAGTACAAGAAACAATTGCTAGATTTTAGTGCTGTGGATTTTCCTCTCTCTGGACCTGTCTTTGGTTTCTATGGACAAAGTAGTTGTCAATGTCATTGCTAAACAAACTCACCTGCAGAAGAGCAGAACATCCCAGTGCTGAGTACTAAGAAGGCCAGCATCAGCCGGCTCACATGTAGCCCAAACTTCTTGCACACAGCCCTAAGAAAGCAAAAGAGAATTAAAAGACCACAAAAATATCCTCAGTACATAAAAGAACAGTACTCAATGCATGAAGAACCATAAACAATCAAAGGAACACCATGAGAGCTTTAAGGTTCTCATTACTCAGTAGCTGAGGGCTACCTAACAGCAGTATGACTGGCACTTCAGATCCACATTGTTACACTAGTGCAAAACTCTAGAAGAGATCTGGCTTCTACCAGTGGCAGCTGTACTTGTGGCAATCTCAAGAAATTAGGGAGTCTAAGACTTAGACTCTTCAAAAAATCCTATCATGCAAAAAGCCACAGCTCACATTCTTAAAACCAGACTACTGCCAGCAGAAGAGTCATGAGAAGGGAATAGTCTGAAAGTGTAGGCAAGTGAAAATAAAAATCCAGCTTTGGCAAGAAAAATTTATGTTCAGGCTACTGGTTCCAACATATGTAAACACCACTGGCAGATATGTTACAAACATCAACAATCAATGTATTCCACTAAAATTCCCTATGATAAACAAGCACAGCACCATTCTCTCCTCCAGCAAAGCTCATTTTAGAATACTCCCACCCTGCTTGCTGGTATCAGTGAAAACACATGTGTTGTCAACAAAGTGGTAGAGTGGAGGTGTGGGTGGCAGATCTAAGCACACAGTTTTGTCCTAACAGTGGAACTCTGACCAATGCTTCATGAAGTTAGCATGAGGATATGCATTTTCAAGATTCACTGTGAAGTAGCCTGATTTACCAGACCCACCTAAACAGGAGCTTCAGAGTGTATTTCCTGTGGCAACAATTGAGTAAGTTACATTGCCCCAAAACATTCACTGCAGACAGCTTCTAATACTCACTTGTAGAAGTAAAGTTCACAAATGCAGCTCAGGAAGGCCAGGCAGCATCGGAGGAAATAGAAGATAAGAACCTAGGAGACACACTCAGAGTTTGAACAAGGTTTGCAATGACTTACTCCTAACAAGTAAATCCCAAGAATAAAAGTCCCAAACAGGATGGAGTGAGTTTGGTACTGGTGAATGAGTGTATTTTTGTAGACCCAGATGCCACACCAAGGGATGCTGAAGATCCCAACAGTTCAAGGCCCAGCCCTCTAACACTGAAGTCCTTTACATCACAGAAACTAAACAGAGTCCACTGAATTTACCAGAACTACTCCTCTCTTGCTTTCTGTTGTCCAAAAACATACAGAGTATGGCAACAGATACTCAAGCAGAATACACATTTACTGCTTTATCTTTCACATCTCTCTGAATTCAGTTTGCAATATCCCTTGCAAAATACCGTTGTTTTTTGTTTTTTTTGGGTTTTTTTTTTTGTAGTTTATTGGAAATAAAAAATTAAAAAAAACCCAAACCAGTCATTCATAACTGGCACAGGAAACAATAGAGACTCCTGAAACACCAGGGTGAAACTCACAGGGATGAATGACAGCCTGTGGTTGCCAGGTAGCTGTCCCCAGACCTGCACACACTCAAAAGGCCAAGGAGCTACCAGCCCCCATGAGAGTTTCTCAGTCAAAACACTGACTGACTGCGTTTCCCTGCAACTTTCCTATCACTTTTCCTTGGATCCCCTAGAGCCAGCTCACAAAGCCTTGTAAATCCTGACAGGGAGGCTAGTGTCTGTAAACAAAAGAGTATTTTGTGAACTTAATTCTCTTACCTCTGACAACAAACAAAGCAGCTGTTTAACATAGACTCCATGCATGTTTATTCAGCACAAAAGGAGCTTTAAGACATTTGATTTACCTTGTTAGTTTGTAGAACTCTAGCATGGAACAAGGCTGGTAAGGCATGAAGCCACAAGTAAGCATAGGATCGGATGGCATAAGCAGGAGAGTATTCCCATGTCTGAAATCCCTTTCCATAAACGAGGTAGTGTGTCTGTAACAGAGAATAATTAATTAAATGAATAAGCATCACACAGAACAGTTTGCATTTCCCATCTCTGCAATCTTGAGTAACAAAATTTCTCTTTGTCACGTATAGATTAGCATAAGGCTCTAGGTATTTGTACAGGTCAAGCACAATTGTCCACATATCTCCAAGGAGAAACAGCCACTTACCGGTTCCCAATAGTTAAACGTCTCATCACAATCAGAGATGTTGCTTAAGAGAGCTGCACAGAACCTGGCTGAAATGAGACACTTGAAAGCTGTTGATCCCTCAGGGGCCCACACTTGTCCTGCTTTGCTCCCTGATGACCTAGTCCCAACAAAAAATAAAGCAAATATACACCAAGAAGACACAGTAACAAGACCAACACCAGCAATGTGACACTAGACAAGGAACCAACTAGTTTATTTGCTTCTCTGCCATTTAAGCACTGTGTGCATTCAGGTCAATCTTTCATCCACTGCCTTCTTGGGGGGACACTGGTCCCCCAGGTCCCAAGGAAGCAGCAGCATCATGACCCCTCACTGCACCTGAACAATGCCCCCGAGTGCTTAACCCACACAACAGCCCCCGGGACCTCCCCTCCCTCCCCTCCAACCCCAAAGCTCAAGGCCACGCACTGGCTACCGCAGCTCCAGCAGAAACCCCACAGAACGGCGCCCAGTGAAACCCACTTCCACACACGAACCGGGCTGAGCAC